>JAPMUY010003506.1:0-27188 GCA_026901105.3 Galaxias olidus
GGTTTCTTCACATAAGAATTCTAATTTGTCTGTTGTATAAATACAAAAAATGCACTTTGCTTGCTTTTACCTATTATTGAATGTAGCCTCACCTCTATATTGCAGCAAGCCAAGAGGCTTGTTGATATCAACTGTGAAGAAGTCAAGGGACCCATTTAACCGGGCCGCAACAATTCTGAGGACCAGAACAGAAGCACGTAACCAAGTAAAATTCAAAATCGAAATGAAATGCATTTCTATTCAAAGGGTAGACATTTAGTTCTGGATGTAGTACCTGTTGTTGAGAAAGGCCAGAGCTGTAATCCCTGAGACTCCGTCAGAGTTACTGCAACGTAAGGACCCCTCCACAGCATCCCAGAGCTGTGGGAAGAAAATGCAAAAAAGCTTAAATGTCAGTCATAATATTTAACAGTACTCCTCCATCGTTCTGCAACTACCAATCGTTCAATTTCCTCCTAATTACATATCCCTTAGAGTTGACTGGACACCTGATGGGTAGTATTAACTAAAAGCAACTTCTTTTTAAAATTCCACCACCCTTGTCTTGCTCCTTAGACCCACCTCTAGTTTTCCACTGCTCCTCCCGGCTGCAATTAGATTTCCCCTGAGCTCCATGGCCCAGACAGAACTGTTCCAGTCTGCTATGCCCTGGCCCCCTGCTGACAAGTCCCTTTCCTCATTTCTTGCTGAGGAATCCCCTAGACTTCTCCGTCTCTGGAGCTGGGATCCAAACAATGGGGTTGAGGATGTGCAGGACGGAGAGGGGTAGACAGATGGTGAGGGCGGTTCATGTTCAATGTAGGCCTGCTCAACAAGACCTCCAAAGTCAAAGCCGGCCCTGGGTGGAGTGGCCGAGCTGGAGGGCAACTGTGAGGTGAAGTTTGTGTCTATAAGGGGAGTTAGATCAGGCTGGTCATTGAAAAGGGTTGGACGGGCAGGTGGCATGCGGCGCCGCAATGGGTAGCCTTCGTTGTCAGAGAAGCCATCGACTAAATGGTCACAACCCTCTGAGGCCAGGCTCTCTGGCACTGTGGTACTGACAAAATCCCAGCCATCCGGCTGCTCCCAGCTACCATTGCTGCTACTACTCCGCCGAAGTCTGAGTAAAAGAGAAAGGGTGGAGGGAAATGGAGGAGTGATGTCGAGTTACAGGGAATATCTGTCCAGTGCCATTGAACTGCACTAATGTAAGTACATGTAGCAGAATCCAACTGATGATAAATTATGATGATTAAAACTTGCTTTTGAAAGCTTAAACTTAAAACTAGAAACTGTTAATCCATGGCTTTATTATGCCTATATTGTGCTATTCTTATTTTCTTTCTGAGCTACTTTATATCAAATTGGTGTTTAAAAAGGTTCCAACTTAATAATTTTCCCCTCTGTTGTCCTTGTTTAAAGTGTATACATTTTGTTGAGTGAAAGTATACAAATACTCCCACCGTGGCACCAACTCTACACAGAATGAGTAATACAAGCACCTGTCATTACATTCTGCTTCACTGATTTAACATTAGCTTACTAATGTTAGCCTTATCACCTCAGCTGTTTTTTTCCACTTTTCATTTATTGGCTGGACGGGCAGATTTAAATTTAGTAATGAGTAATGAATTGTTACTTACCTTTTGCTAAGACATGGGCTGGAAAATGTAACAGCCATTTTCTATTGCAATCCGTGTAATTGAATTGCACAAAAAGTGTAATTTAAATTTGTGATAGCAAGGAAACTGTACCATGATCAACATATCCCCTGAAAATATTAGTTGTAAAGGACATTAACATATTGATTGCAAATATAAAAATGGTTATAAAATTATACATGTTCTGTATTGTATAGACCACCGGCCTGAGGCGGGTAGATTTTACATTTAGCGAGTACATCTCTGAATGCTACCGGTGTTCTGACAATTTGCGTCTCCCCTCAGAATAGGCTTCCCGGCAGCACATATTATCAAATACAACTGAAAAATTGAGCCTCCCCTGCAAATGGGCTACCTCAATTGAATAGTATGAGGTAGCCCATTTTGACAGGAGAAATGACTGTTCAGAATGCGCAACCCTGTGTTTTGTTTTAAATGCATACTTTTAAACACATTAAAGCCCTTGTAGCCCATTTTGACAGGGAGAAATGACTGCTCAGAATGCGCTCCTAACTAAAAGGATATGCGCAGTTTTCGAAGGTAGCCCATCTCGAGGGGTAGGCTCAGAATTTCAGAACACCGGCCACACTGGCGGGTTAATGTTTGTAACAAAATTGTATAAAAATCTATGCCGTCTTTACTTCGTTTTGCCTCATTTATGCTCGTGCTGTAACTGTCCTCTGCTTTCTGTGTCAGAGTTTGACACACACACACACACACACACACATACTCGAGCTATACTCACTATGCCTACTGCGTCCCTCCGGTTGATTCAACCTAGAATTCAACCTAGCATAAATTCTAAACAATCACTCGCCACCGGTCTGTTTGCTACGCTATCGGCTAATTCGGTGAAAATTGCCTGTTCCAATTCCAAATTCCACTCGTATAACGTTACCGACGTTAGGGCTCTGGGACTACTTGTTTAAAGTTACCAGCGACGTTATAATTTTGCCGATGATTACAACAAAGTTGAACGTTTACGGTTAGCCCCTGATGGTTATATTTTCTTTAGGCTAACATAATATTAGCATTTCGCAAGCAAGGCCAATACTACCGTAACCGTGATGTAATTAAACTATTTGCTTTCGGATTCTACAGGGGGAGGCTGCAGACCTGGAGCACAGGCAGCTACAGGCCCCAGAGGCAGATTCAGGCCCCAGAAGCAGATACAGGCCCCATGCAGGTTTAGGATCCAGACAGATAACGTATACGTTTGGACCGCATATGGTTAACAACCGTCTGTAGACTTTAACGAGTTGATTTTACGTTAATAACCATTGACAAATATATTTTTTTTAATGTTATTTAGCTTTACATTGCGATGGTTTTGTGAATTTTAAATATGAACATGATATTAAGATATGAGATGAAGTATGCTGCACAGATAACCACATGCGGTCGAAATGTATACGTTAATAACCTTCTGTAAACTTTAATGAATTGATTCTGCGTTAACCGTCTATAGACAATTTTTTTAAATGTAAACACATTAAATATGAAGTATGCTGCACTGCTGATTGTACAATGTAATAATAATATATAATGTACAGTCCCTGACAAAAGTCTTGTCACTTATCCAAGTTGTAGGAACAACAAGTAACAACCTAACTTGTGTTGATCAATTGGAATCAGAAATGGCTTATATGAAAGGCAAAGCCCTCTAGATAATGCTTATTATACCAAAATAAAGTTTTGTATCATTCATTGAATTTTGTCATTGAATTAGGACAGAAAGTTCAGATTTTGCTTGGACAAAAATCTTGTCGCATACAATAATAATGTAGAAATTGTACATATACTTTATTTGTATATACTCAAACATACTACAATAACATCAGAACAAAGTCATGGTGCCTTGCAAAAAATAATTAATATTGTGTATGACTCCCATGAGCTTGGAGGACTGCATCCATACGTCTCGGCAATGACACAAATAACTTAGTGATGAAGTCATCTGGAATGGCAAAGAAAGCAGTCTTGCAGGTCTCCCAGAGGTCATCAAGATTCTTCGGTTTCATCTTCCAAGCCTCCTCCTTCATCTTACCCAAGACATGCTCAATAATGTTCATGTCTGGTGACTGGGCCGGCCAATCCTGGAGCACCTTGACATTCTTTGCTTTGAGGAACTTGGATGTGGAGGCTGAAGTATGAGAAGGAGCGCCATCCTGCTGCAGAATTTGACCTCTCTTGTGGTTTGGAATGTAATGGGCAGCAAGAATTTCTTGATACTTCAGGCTGTTGATGTTGCCATCCACTCTGCAGATCTCTCGCACACCCCCATACTGGATGTAACCCCAAACCATGATTTTTCCTCCACCAAACTTGACTGTTTTCTGGGTGAATCTTGGGTCCATGCGGGTTCCAACAGGTCGTCTGCAGCAATTGCGTCGATTGGGATGCAGTTCAATGGATGATTCATCAGAAAAATCAACCTTCTGCCACTTTTCCACTGTCCATCCTTTCTGCAAGCTGTGGGCCTTGGCAAATGCAACACGATTTTTTTGTGGTCTTCTGTTTAATGCTGGTTTCTGAGCACTAATTCGGCCATGGAGACCACTGCGTGAGAGAATTCGACAAACTGTTCTTGTAGATACAGGGGTTTCTGGTGACCAATTCACATGTAGCTCCGCTGCAGTTGAAAATGGGCCAGCCCTGGACAGTCGAAACCAACAAACGGTCCTCTCGAACAGTTGTCTTACGGGGTCTGCCTGACCTGGGCTTGTCATGAACGTCACCAGTTTCTTCAAATTTTTTTATATCCTCTCCACTTGACGTTTGGATACATTAAAGATGTCTGCCACCTCAGCAGCAGACTTGGTCTTCAGGCTCTTGATGATCAGCACTTTGGTCTGTGGTTGAATCTTTGGCATGTTGTCAGAAGTCAGGATGCACTTCACATGAAGGTCTGGTGTGCTGGGGTTCTTTTTATACACACCTGGGAATGTGTAAATTACATTATTTGTCACAGGTGAAGCTCTAATCTGTGATTGGTTGAATCGTTTAAAGACAGGACAAGACTTTTGTCCTTGCAAAAACAGATGTTATGGGCTTTACCAAGCTGTGAACATCAGGACACTTTTTGACGGTTTCGTTTTGCACCCAGTTATTAATGTGAAAGCCCTTGACATTCAAATGAACCATTTATTGTAACGATTGATTAGAAATAAAGTTATATGCCATTTTAAGTTACTATGTCCTTATACAATGTCAAAGTTTGATCACTATTTCCTTTATATGGATCCTTACAGAACTTCGTCAATGACAGGTCCTTTTAGAAATTTCTCCTCAGCCTCCAGGATAAAGTTAGCAACGCTGTTAACTCGGCTAGGATAATACTGCGTTGGACTGAGATAATAATGTAGATAATAATGCATGGTGCAATAACTTAAAACGTTAAAATCACGAGAATTATTGCAATAAATTGATAAACCATAAGATAGCAATTCTTTAAATAACCCAACCTTATGGGATTGCTGAAAAACAATAACTTTAGCAAACCAATTAGCATACCTCTAACTAGTATCTTCAGCTTCTTTCGCTTCTTCGTCTTCTTCTTTGAAGTGTTTCTTGACGGTTGGCAAACCAGTTTAAGGTACATTACCGCCACCAACTGGATGATAAGTATACTACTAGCCTAGTAACAGGGTCCTCAAACTGCCTCGGGCCTGTATCTGCCTCTGGGGCTTGTATCTGCCTGTGCTCCAGGTCTGCACCCTCCCCCTTCTCTTCGGATTTGTTAAGGAACATGAGACCAATTTATGAATGGTTGTTATGTGGTTGAGAAGTGGGCAGGTGTCAAGATGAATTCAAGCTACTTTGTGACAGTTTGTCTTTGAGCTGTAGACTACAGCTTCATGTCAAATTTATTTTTAAACGTTATATATCACATATCTAAGCCCTATCATTTATGAACGGCAGTGACAGGAGTCGTAAGAGGCTGGCTACAGTACAACTAGGCTATTACACTTGGAATTACCTGTTGACAATTTAATTTATATACTAGAAAAATATGATTGATTTGTGTTTTGCTCTTTCCTCTTGTTTAGGTTTGTATGCAACATAATACCTTAACTCAATACAATGTAGGCGTACTGATACTAATATGTTGTGTATATGTGACACAAAAATGCCATTTATTATTTTGGCTGGGAAAAAATATGATTGACCGGTAGATTCTTTTTCATCTACCAGTTCCCTTGGCCGGTGAGTCAAAAAGTTAATTTCAGACACTGTATAGAGGTATAAACTCATAAACAAATCATGTATTTATTGGATTTAAAAAATATATATTGCGGTCAGGCTTAACCAACCACAGATTCTTCAACAATTGATTGTTTTCTCTAGATGTGCATGGACATAAAGCTGTGGCATTGCAATGACTAAAGCCTTGGTGTGCAAGCCCCAATACAGTTGATCTTTGCGTTTCTCTCACCCGTGCTTAGAAATGACAGTGAGGCAGTCTCCAGTTTGGGCATCCCACACACGGATCTGTCCGGCTAGACAACAACTGGCCAGCAGCATCCCATCGCTGGCCAAACACTCAATATCCTAAAGAGATAGGCAAAGTAATAATATATAAATATATACCACTTTCATTTCATTATAGTATAAGTCAAATTTGTTTGCTTCCAAAGAGTAAATGCAATATATATACGCAGACGGTTGACAGATTAGGTGAGGAGAACCTTAACAAATGCAGATGCTTTCACACAGGTACACTGCATGGTACAATTAAGTAATGAACATTCAATCATGGTCTGTGGCATGTTAAGAAATGCTGAGCAGGCCCAGTTGTTTCTGATTTTATATCAAGATGGCCAGTGGGGATAGATCTAAGTGACTTTAAAAGAGGGTTCATTGTTGGTGCACAGATGTTTGGAGCATCAGTCACAAAGAACGCTCAACTAGCTACTGTTTCAATAGGAACAGTTACTAAAGTGACATCTGTGTTTAGATCTATAGAAAAGATATCAGTAAATTGGGTTGGAAACACCAAGTCAACAGTACAGGCCTGAATGCTTGACCCCAACAGTGAGGGGATAACGTTGCTCTGTTATGCTGTGGGGGGCATTTTGCTGACATAGTTTGGGTCCACTTGTCCCCTTAGACAAATCAATACAAAGTTGTTCTGAGTGATCACGTTTATCCTACAATCAAACATGTATATCCTGATGGTAGTGGTCCCTTCCTGGATGACAAACCCCCATCCATAGGGCACGAGGGGTTACTGAATGATGAGCATAAAAAGGACGTGATGCCATGGCCTTCACAGGCACTAGATCTCAACCCAATTGAACACCTATGGCAGATTTTGGATCGAGGTGTGAGACAACGCATTAGCCACCATCAAAACACCAAATGAGGGAATATCTTTTGGAAGAATGGTGTTCCATCACCCCAGTCGAGTTCCAGAGACTTGTAGAATAAATGGCAAGTCGCATTGAAGCTGTTCTAGCGGCACGAGTAGGCCCAACACCTTACTAAGACACTTTATGTTGGTTTTTCCTTTAATTTGTCACCCGTGTGTGTATAGCTGTCACTATCAAAACAGTGTCCAAACACCCCTTTTTTCCCACAAAGACTTTGTGGATATATCAATTCAAATTCTATTATACTGATTTATTAAGTGTATGCGTAACATCATCAATCAGTAATTATTAAGTCAATATAATACATTTTGTAAATTTTATAACAAAATTGCATATGGATTTTTATTTTATGTTAATTATCTATTTAAATGTAACAAAAAAAATTGTTTCAAAGAAAATAACTTAGTGTACAAACAGACCAATACAAAATGTTTATATTTTTACATTATTATACACACACACACACACACACACACACACACACACACACACGGATATATTGTATATATACACACACATATATACACTGCTCAAAAACATTAAAGGAACACTTTTTAATCAGAGTATTGCATCAAGTCAATTAAACTTCTGTGATATTGATCTGGTCAGTTAAGTAGCAGAGGGGGAAACTCAGTTTCAGCTGCTTTGGTGTTAATGAAATTAACAACAGGTGCACTAGAGGGGCAACGATGAGACGACCCCCAAAACAGGAATGGTTTTCCAGGTGGAGGCCACTGACATTTTTCCCTCATCTTGTCTGACTGTTTTTCACTAGTTTTGCATTTGGCTAGGGTCACTACTGGTAGCATGAGACGATCCCTGGACCCTACAGAGGTTGCACAGGCAGTCCAACTCCTCCAGGATGGCACATCAATACGTGCCATTGCCAGAAGGTTTGCTGTGTCTCCCAGCACAGTCTCAAGAGCATGGAGGAGATTCCAGGAGACAGGCAGTTACTCTAGGAGAGCTGGACAGCACCGTAGAAGGTCCTTAACCCATCAGCAGGACCGGTATCTGCTCGTTTGTGCAAGGAGGAACAGGATGAGCACTGCCAAATGACCTCCAGCAGGCATGTCTCTGACCAAACAATCAGAAACAGACTTCATGAGGGTGGCCTGAGGGCCCGACGTCCTCTAGTGGGCCCTGTGCTCACTGCCCGGCACCGTGGAGCTCGATTGGCATTTGCCACAGAACACCAGAATTGGCAGGTCCGCCACTGGCGCCCTGTGCTTTTCACAGATGAGAGCAGGTTCACCCTGAGCACATGTGACAGACATGAAAGGGTCTGGAGAAGCCGTGGAGAACGTTATTGCTGCCCTTAACATCGTTCAGCATGACCGGTTTGGTGGTGGGTCAGTGATGGTCTGGGGAGGCATATCCATGGGGGGACGCACAGACCTCTACAGGCTAGACAACGGCACCCTGACTGCCATTAGATATGGGATGAAATCCTTGGACCCATTGTCAGACCCTACGCTGGTGCAGTGGGTCCTGGGTTCCTCCTGGTGCACGACAATGCCGGCCTCATGTGGCGAGAGTATGCAGGCAGTTCCTGGAGGATGAAGGAATTGTTACCATTGACTGGCCCCCACGCTCGCCTGACCTAAATCCAATAGAACACCTCTAGGACATTATGTTTCGGTCCATCTGACGCCACCAGGTTGGACCTCAGACTTTCCAGGAGCTCAGTGATGCCCTGGTCCAGATCTGGGAGGAGAATACCCCCTGACACCATACGTCGTCTCATTAGGAGTATGCCCCAACGTTGTCAGGCATTCATACAAGCACGTGGGGGCAATATACAGTACTGAGTACCATTTTGAGTTGCTGCAATGGAATTTCTGCAAAATGGACAAGCCTGTTGCATCATTTTTTCACTTTGATATTCGGGGTGTCTATGAATTCAGCCCTCTGTAGGTTGATCATTTCCATCAAACAATGTGGCGTCCTTTCGTTCCAAACACATTACCCAGTCCATATCAGTATAGATATCCAGCATAATTTTTTTCCCCATTGAAATCTGATGTGTTTTCAAAGTGTTCCTTAAATTTTTTTGAGCAGTGCACATTTACGTATATATATATATATATATATATATATATATACACGACCGCCGCCGTCAGTATTGCCAGTATTGCCATGGCAATACTACTACTACTTCTCAAACAAGTATTGCCTGGCAATAAAACTTTTTTTGCAGACCATTTATAGCGTTTCTTTAATTTAGCCTAGAAGACCTCAGTAACCTGTAATAAAAAGACGAATAATATGTAGTGAATTATCTGATTTGCATCTGCTGCAACATATGAAAACATTTCAACTTAATCAATGAGCTAGATATGACATTTTGCACCATTTGAGTGCCTTGACACGACTACCGCTGCGGTGCGCGTGCACTTCACATTTTGTTATTCCTTTCCAGAGCCGCCAAACAATGTGTGAGACTTGCGCAAATTACCTTTTTCAAACGCTCTCAAGCCACAGCCTGTAGCCTATTTCTAGATGCATTCACACATTTGCTTTTGGAAAGGGCAAACTGCTATTGCAAACCACTGAAAAAACTATAAAATGCCGCTTTGCATGGCACCTACGCACCACCAGCCTTGCGGAATCCGAAGAAAAAAAACTATCAGACAGTGCTCTATTTTTATTACTTCTGCAAAGCGACAAGCCAGTAAGAGCAAAGTGGCTATCCAATTTGAGGAAGTTTTTATTTCTATGTTAATTTTATTAAATTTTATGATGAGGGGTAAGGATTAGAAGATGGTGAAATGGCTGTAAATTGTCATGTTTCTTCAAGTAAGTAGTATAATAACCGTCCTTCGCCTAGAATGGATCGATCACCTTAGGATAGATGAGTCACATCTCCAAATGAATCCAATCTGCTTTCTTTGCGTGAAAATAGCCACCTCTCTGAAAAGGCATATCAGGTTTTGCACGTTACCTTTCAATAACAGAAACTTGACTTTTGTCAAAGCATAAAGCAATGGGCAAATGAGCGAACCCAACCTCGAGCTTGTTCTGACTATGCTGAAGTTCGCTAAAGACAGAAAGTTTGTCGATAGTTTCTCTATCATCATGTTCCCATTGTTTTGAAGCGGAGGCTCGTGGTCGTAAACGTACATGTATAGAAAATAGCAACTTGTTAAAATCAAAATATACGAATATAGAGTAGCCGGGTGGACTAAATTGAGTAGTCGGCTGTTTGCCCGGCGGCCGGTGCTTGTGGAAAGCCCTGCCATCCTCAAAAAACGTGGTGCTAATCCTGAGGACCTCAACAACTACAGGCCCATTTCTAATCTCCCTTTCATTTCCAAGGTGCTTGAGAGAGTTGTTGCTGCTCAACTTAAGTACCATCTTGACTCCAATAACCTTCACGAACCATTTCAATACCGGTTTCCGTCCGAAACACAGCAACAAAACAGCTCTGGTTAAAATCACCAATAACCTCATCTGTGCAGCTGACTCAGGACTAGTATCCATCCTTGACCTTAGTGCCACCTTTGTCACCATCTCCCACTCAGTACTCCTGGAGCACCTGACTGGCATTGGGATCACTGGTTTCGCACTCTCCTGGTTTTGTTCCTATCTCGCTGATGGACAACAGTTTGTACAAACTGGTCCAAAAGTGTTGCAGTTGCACAGGGTGTCACCCAGGGGTCAGTATTGGGTCGACTCCTCTTCATCGTCTACCTCCTTCCCCTAGGTTCGATCCTCCGTCATCACGGTGTCCTCTTCCATTGCTATGCTGATGATACCCAGCTCTATGTGTCCACCCAACCCACCGCTGCCCTCCCTTCCTTCTCCCTTGCTGATTGCCTCCAGGACATCAAGAGTTGGATGAGTCAGAAATTCCTGAAGCTCAATGGCAGTTAAACAGAGGCCCTGCTATTTAGATCCAAAGCCACTCTGTCCAAAACCACTGTCCCTAACATCATGATCGATGGCTTCCCTGTACCCATCTCCTCCCAAGTCAAGAGCCTCAGAGTTATCCTTGACAACACTCTCTTCTTTGCTCCTCATATCAACTCGGACCAAATTCTTTCACCTCCGCAACATAGACTTCGCCCGTCCCTATCTCAATCAACTGCTGAAGTCCTGGTCCACGCATTTGTATCCTCACGGATTGATTACTGCAATGCTGTTCTTTCAGGCCTCCCCGCCAAGCTACTAAACCGGCTACAAATAGTCCAGAATTCGGCTGCTCGTATCCTCACCCACACCAAGTCCAGTGACCACATCACTCCAACGCTCATCCAACTACACTGGCTCCCCGTTCAATACCGCATTCAATTCAAAACTCTCCTGCTCACCTTCAAAGCCCTCCACAATTTGGCCCCCACATATTTATCTGACCTCCTTCAGGACTATACCACCTTTTGTATTGTTACTATGTTGCTGTATTACTTTTATTATATATTTCATTTAAATTTTATTGTATATTGTAATTGTAATATATACTGTAAGGTGACCTTGAGTGTCTTGAAAGGTGCCCTCAAATTAAATGTATTCTTATTATTATTATTATAATATGTATGCTGCCCTACAAAGGCAAAGAGCAGTAACTATGCAGACAATGAAACAGAGTAAAATGGGTTAAAAGATAAGAGTCTCCTGCCTAACTTGTTTCTTGCAGTTGACAAGTATGTAAATTTTTATTCTATATAAATAATGACTATTGACCTGACATATGACTCTTAAATTGCAGATCTGTGCCCATGTATGACCTTAACCAACTACATTGGTCATACAAAGGCAAAGTGCAGTATCTACTGTATAAATGTGTTTACCCAACTTTAATATCGTTTTAAGGTTTATTATATGCACAACAAAGCTGGTATACGTTGGGTTCATGATCTGTCTTTAATTTAATGTTACAAGAATTTTTTTTTTTTTTTAAACAGTAAACTACCTGCAACCAAAAGTGGGTCAAAAGCACATTCACACAAACTTGAAAGTTGGGGATATTCTATTGGTCTAACTCTAGCCTGCCTCTAATAATTACTATTACAAAAATAGCAGGCCTTAGGTTTATTTAAATTCCCGATTTTTTTATTATGAACTATGGTGTGAAATGGTGTGTTTGTGTGTGCATGTGCTCGTGATGTCCTCGTCAATTTAGCACCACTAACTTTTGAGAAATGTAGAGCTAAAAGACTTCGGCTATGATGTTAGTAATTTCTGTAGTTCATATAGCTAGCTAGTTAATTTGTGGAACCCAGTGGGTTTATTTATTTACTTAGCAATACAGTGAATCCGGAAAGTATTCATACCCCTTCACTTTTTCCATATTTTAACATGTTACAGCCTAATTCCAAAATGGATTCAATAAAAAAAAAATTCGCAACATTCTACACACAATACCGCATAAGGACAAAGTGAAAAAAGTTTTTGAATTTTTCGCAAATTTATTAAAAATAAAAAAAATTTATATCACATGTACATAAGTATTCACACCCTTTACTCAATACTTTGTTGAAGCACCTTTGGTAGCAATTACAGCCTCAAGTCTTCTTGAGTATGATGCTACAAGCTTGGCACACCTATTTTGGGGCAGTTTCTCCCATTCTTCTTTGCAGATCGTCTCAAGTTCCATCAGGTTGGATGGGGAGCGTCGGTGCACAGCCATTTTCAGATCTCTCCAAAGATGTTCAATCGGGTTCAAGTCTGGGCTCTGGCTGGGCCACTCAAGGACATTCACAGACTTGTCCCGAAGCCACTCCTTTGTTATCTTGGCTGTGTGCTTAGGGTCGTTGTCCTGTTGGAAGGTGAACCTTCGCCCCAGTCTGAGGTCCAGAGCGCTCTGGAGCAGGTTTTCATCAAGGATCTCTCTGTACATTGCTGCATTCAGCTTTCCCTTGATCCTGACTAGTCTCCCAGTTCCTGCCGCTGAAAAACACCCCAACAACATGATGCTGCCACCACCATGCTTCACTGTAGGGACGGTATTGGCCAGGTGATGAGCAGCGCCTGGTTTCCTCCAGACATGACGCTTGGCATTCAGGCCAAAGAGTTCAATCTTGGTTTCATCAGACCAGAGAATTTTGTTTCTCATGGTCTGAGAGTCCTTTAGGTGCCTTTTGGCAAACTCCATGTGGGCTGTCATGTGCCTTTTACTGAGGATTGGCTTCCGTCTGGCCACTCCACCATAAAGGCCTGATTGGTGGAGTGCTGCAGAGATGGTTGTCCTTCTGGAAGGTTCTCCCATCTCCACAGAGGAACACTGGAGCTCTGTCAGAGTGACCATCGGGTTCTTGGTCACCTCCCTGACCAAGGCCCTTCTCCCCCGATTGCTCAGTTTGGCCGGGCGGCCACCTCTAGGATGAGTCCTGGTGGTTCCAAACTAATTCCATTTGCTAATGATGGAGACCACTGTGCTCGTTGGGACCTTCAATGCTGCAGACATTTTTTTGTACCCTTCCCCAGATCTGTGCCTCGATACAATCCTGTCTCGGAGGTCTACAGACAATTCCTTGGACTTCAGAACTTGGTTTGTGCTCTGACATGCACTGTCAACTACGGGACCTTATATAAACAGGTGTGTGCCTTTCCAAATCATGTCCAATCAATTGAATTTACCACAGGTGGACTCCAATCAAGTTGTAGAAACATCTCACGGATGATCAGTGGAAACGGGATGGCCCTGAGCTCAATTTTGAGTGTCACAGCAAAGGGTGTGAATACGTATGTACCTGTGATTTTTAATTTGTTTATTTTTAATACATTTGCAAAAATTTCTAAAAAACCTTTTTCACTTTGTCATTATGCAGTATTGTATGTAGAATGTTGAGAATTTTTATTTATTTAATTCATTTTGGAATTAGGCTGTAACATAAAATGTGGAAAAAGTGAAGGGGTATGAACACTTTCCGGATGCACTGTATTTAATTAGATTATTGCCAGGGCTGCCAGCTTTTCTGTAAACCTCTGCGTGATCATGAGAGATGAGTAAAGTATTGTGCTGTTGCTTGGATGCACTGTATGTGTCTGAAGGTTAACAACAGTGCTGTTGGATAATCTGATCATCGCGATCCCAATGAAGAAACATGGTTGATGGATTATGGTTATGTCTTGTGAAAGGATCTTTAAAAGCATCAGTCGGCTTTGACCATCCTTTTCCCCCTTGACAGGGTCTAGCTGGCTACATTGCTAACGGGGCTGTATTTTAATACGTTGTTGTAGCTCACGATCCTCAGCTGGAACGTGATACAATACAAGCGCAGAAACCTCAGTCATTACACAGACGGAACGTTGAGACGGACATAGCCAGAGTGCAGTAACTGCGTTCTACCTTGGTTTCACAGCAGGTTTTGTAGTTACTACAAATTAGACTGTCTATTCTCTCTAAAATTGAAAAAGAATGGCGCTAGACAATTAGTCACAAGATAATAGAGGCACCACTCAGCTCGAAAATTTTGACCAAAATCGTAGTTACTGCTCTTTGCGTTTGTATGGCAGTATGTATGTATGTATACAGTACCAGTGTTACGGCCACCCATATTTTGGTGTCCGTATTGTGTATGTGCGTTTTGTCTTCCCTTCTGTTTTTTCCCTTCGCTAATCCCTTCATTCAGATCTGCCGCCTGCTTTCCATTGGTTCCCTCCCCCTCATCACACAACATCAGCCATCCGTTGTTACGTCCCCTCCCTTTGTGTAGTGCCCGTATGTATTGTTTTGGGGATATGTGTGTGTTGTTTTGTCTTCCCTTCTGTTTTTCCCTTCGCTATTCCCTTCATTCAGATTTGCCGCCTGCTTTCCGTTGGTTCCCTCCCCCTCATCACACACCATCAGCCATCCGTTGACGGACCAATCAGGAGCCGATCCGTCTAGTTTTAAACCCTTCTCCCCGCCAGTCTCGGGAGAGCGATAGTCTTGTATTCTGTATGTGTTTAGTTGTGTCTCAACTCGCTCTCTTCGCTAGGTCTGTCTATTTGGTGTTTGTTCGTTTGTTCGTTTGTGTGGGTTTAGTCCCTGTGTTGTTCGTTTGTTTGGTTGGCTAGCGTGGTGTCTGGTTCGTTTTATATTGTGCCTGTTTCAGTCCTGTATTATATACAGTGTTTAGTTCGTTCCTTTCCCGTTTTTCCCCAGTATTACCAGTACTGTGTTTTGTGTTTGTGTTTCTCCTACTCCCCCCTATTTCGCCCGTACACGGTACGGTGCTTTGTTTTCTCCTGGAGCGCGGCTAGTTTAGATACCCGTGGGTTTACATTTTATCTTCACGTAGTATCATACTCTGTTTAGGAACAGTAGTTTAGGAGCGGTGCCCCCCTCTGTAATTTTGACAGCAAGCGTGTGGGAGGCAGCTTAGCTTTTCTGTTTGTTTCTTTGATTTGGCACCGTTCGTATAGCCGTGGTATCCCTTTTTGCTTTTGTTTATCCCTGTAAATAAATACTCATTTATTCCTTCAATCTGGGTTTGGCTTACCTGTGTTTCACTCTCTCCACCACAGTGTGTAAATCTGGATAAGTGTTCGATCTTTCGGCGCCCTAGATCAGCCATATAGCTGAAGGGTCTTGTAACATCCGTTGACAGACCAATCAGGAGCCGATCAGTCTAGTTTTAAACCCTTCTCCCTGCCAGTTTCGTGAGAGCGAGATTAGATTGGTATTCGTTGTGTTTAGAGCTCGCTCTCACTTAGATAAGGTATATCCTTTTGGTGTTCTGTCTTCTGTGTTTTGTTCATTTATTAGAGGGTTGTTCCCTGTGTCGTTTGTTTGTTAACGATTGTTAACGCAGATATGCAGTTGGTTAGATTTCCCTTTTCGATCCTTTGTTAGTCCCTGCATAGATACAACTTTTTGTTTGTTTCTTTCCCTTGCCCTTTTGATCCTGTATTATATACAGCGTTTATTTTGTTCTTTACCCTTTCCCCCGTATTACCAGTACTCGGTACTGTGTTTTGTGTTTTGTTAATTCTGATCCCTTTATTGTGCCTGTACGCGGTACTGTGCTTTATTTTCTCCCGGAGCGCGGCTAGTTTAGATACCCGTGGGTTTACATTTAACTTCACGTAATGTATTCTCTGTTTGGTACCATTAGTTTAGGAGCAGTGCCACCCCATGTAGTTTTGACAGCAAGCGTGTTAAAGGCATCTTAGCTCTTTTGTTTGTTTCTTTGATTTGGCACCGTTCGTGTAGCCGTGGTATCCTATTTTTGATTAAACCTGTTAATAAATACATATTTATTTTACACTCTTGGATTGTGTTTGTGTCCACATTTCATTCCGCACGGCATACTCTGGAATATGTTCGGTCCTTCAGCGCCATAGACTAGACGTACAGCTGAAGGGACGTAACAACCAGTCAAAAGCTTGGACACACTTTCCCATTCACTTGAACTGGTACTATATATATACACACACACACTCAAAAGTTTGGGTTCACGTAGAAATGTACATATCAAACTAGCGGAAAAGCAAAATATTATAAAGATCTGCAATTGATCAGAAACAGTCTGACATTGTTAATGTGGTAAATGACAAATATACCTGGAAACGGCAGATTTGTGATGGAATACCAACATGAACGTCCAGAGGCCCATTTTCAGCAACCATCACTCCTGTGTTTCAATAGCTCATTGTATTAGCTAATCCAAGTTCATGGCTTTAAAAGGCTAATTGATCATTAGAATGCCCTTGTACAATCATGTTAGCCACAGCTGAAAACTGTTTTAAACTGTCGATTAAAGAAACAATACAATTGGCCTTCCTTAGGCTAGTTGAGTGTCTGGAGCATTAGCATTTGTGGGTTTGTTTATAGTCTCAAAATGGCCAGGAAAAAATAACCTTCTGAAACTTAGTCTGTTCTTGTTCTGAGAAGTGGAAGGCCATTCCATAATAGAGTGCATTTTATATAATGCCGTTCAAGACACTCAAACTACTTAACAACGTGTGTGCGTGGGGGGGGCGCATTATTACTCAGTTTGGTCGCCGATGTGTTACAGGGATCTAATTTATAAAACAATGCGTAGGATCCATACCAAAAGTGTACGTAGGTACAAAAGGCGAAAATGACATACGCACAAAAAAATTCAGATTTATAAAACAGTGTGTACGCCGATTTCCCTTTATAAATCACAATCAATTCTAAATTTGGCGGACGTGAGCACCGTCTTGTCCAACCCTTTTAACGCCCATAGTTGCCTATAAATAGTCTGTGAAACGCCCGTAATTAAGATAAATTTATACTGGCTGCCCAATTGCGTGACACCTTCAGTGTTTAACACAACGAACATGTGATCAGAATGAAACCTTGCGCTCGTATCTGCACGAGTACGACTGAGGCATCGAAACCGCTCTCCATATTATTTATGAGAATACTTTTCAGAACATGCAAGTAGGCTATTGTTTAATAACTATAGATCCTATTAAATATGCTTCCCGACTGTACAACAAATTTGAGGGATTATGTTACAAAAACAAATCACATAATCATAACAGCAACACATCTCCGTTTATATTTATTATGCTAAATCTTTTTTGTTTTTGTGCACTCCATTCAACTGTGCATATGCCTATGTGAGAGCTAATGTTTCGATCCATTTTACACACTAGCGTCAATTTCAAAGCGTTTGCTGGCAGAAGGAAGAATCTCAACGGAGTCGCAGTTTCTCATCTCTCCAATTTAGTGCATACGTATGGGTTGAAATTTGCGTGAAGGACCACACATTTTCACGTCAAGTATGTTTTTTAAATCCCAACGTCGGCGTAAAAAGTGGCGTATGCCGCCTTCTGTGTGTATGCAACCTTTATAAATGAGACCCCAGGAGCTCACTGATGCCCTGGTCCAGGTCTGGAAGGAAATCCCCCAGGACACCATCCGCAGTCTCATCAGGAGCATGCCCAGACATTGTTGGGAGTGCATACAGGCACATGGGGGCCATACACACTACTGAGCCACATTATGAGTTGTCGTGATGAAATTTACGCAAGTTGGATCAGCCTGTGATTTCGATTTTTCACTTTGATTTTCGGTGTGATTTTGAATCCGGCCCTCAATGACTTGATGAGTTTGGTTTCCATTGAACATTCTCACATCATTTTGTTCTCAACAAATTACACAATGTATATCAATAAAGATTTTCAACTTAATTATTTTGTTCGACATCCACTGTGTGATTTAAGTGTTCCCTTCATTTTTTTGAGCAGTGTATGTATATGTGTGTGTGTGTATCAGTGTGTGTTTGCGAATCTGTGTGCGAGATATGAATTGGATCACATTGGTTTGTGTCGGTGTGTCTCACCATGTTGTGGCCACGAAGTAGGAGAGGCGAGATCTCACTGACAGGTGGTGAGTAGCCATAGTCGTCACAAGGCAGATCACCACGGCGTCGGCGTCCATGAGGCATGCCATTCTGGCCATAGTTACGAGGGCAGAGAACTCTGTAGAGGCAGAACAGCAGCAGTACCAGAAGAACACCTGCAGCAAGGCCAAGAGCTGCAACTCTGGAAGAAGGAAAGGAGAGGTGATTGGAAAGATGGTACCAAAATCGGGACAAAAGAATCTTTAAAATAATGTCTGAATAATTAGGGAGTTAGGGACTGGTCAAAATACACAAATCCAAGGCATCCCTTTGTCTATTGGATAAGGTCAAAACCTCCATGGGAACTATGACAACATTTATCCCACATTTTTACAAAATGTGTCTCACATTGCAACTCTCAATTGAAATGGAAAGAACCCAATCTCAGTGGCAGTTGGAATAACAGAAAGTTGTGGGATAATATGAATCACTGTGATCGTAACTTCTTTGTTACAAGGTTCATGGGAGAAGATGTAGCGTCATCTATCTTTATGTAGAATGGATTCTAATAACAGGAAATAAGACTGGCTCCTATGACATAAGTAGAAGTTGTGACAGAATTCCCAGAAAATATTTTTTTCTTTTATTTAACAAGATGTTATTCGGTGGCAAAATGGGTCTTTAAATGGCTGCTTCGGCAGTACCCTCATTTCTAAAGCATTTTTTGTGCATATTTATGTGATCAGATAATAATAACATGTTATTGTATGGCGTTATATTTGTGCCACAATTCTGTGCGCGTAAAGGGATATTTTGAGCGCACAAGATATGTTTTGCACACGCAAAACCTAATTTCGAGGATAAATGTAATTTTGCGCAAATAATAACAAATGTTGATCAAAGGAAAATGTATTTTGTAGGCAATAAATGTTTATTTGCGTGTCGGCTAAAGTCCCTATGTTCACGCATAATGCCTGATATTGCTCGCTCGGCTTTGCCACTGCGCTCGCTATTGTAGCGTAAGAGGAAGGGTTTTTTCTAGGGCTGACCA
Organism: Galaxias olidus; assembly: GCA_026901105.3. Lineage (NCBI taxonomy): Eukaryota > Metazoa > Chordata > Actinopteri > Galaxiiformes > Galaxiidae > Galaxias > Galaxias olidus. The sequence goes on from JAPMUY010003506.1 coordinate 19,307, forward strand.
GAATACTTCGAAGCTTTGATCGTTGCCATGGAAATCGATTTTCAAATCAGAATTCGAAGCTTGCGTTTTTTTTCCCTAAAAAATATTTTAAAATAGCAACTAGAAATTGCACAAACAAATAGTAGGCCTAATCCAACAATATTCATTATGCGTCAGCATTAATTATTATTTGACAAGAACATTTAACCGTAGCATAGTGTTGTGCCTCTGCCCTCACGTAATCTAACCATTACCAGCACTGAAACAGGGAGTTTGACCATTTGACAGGTTTACAACTAGGCTAGCTAAGATGTTTGCATAGGCTACCGTCTTTCTATTATTTATTCATTTGTGTATAGGCCTATGACCAAGTTTGTTTTTATTTGGTTACATAATAGGCCTGTATTTAATTAGATTATTGCCAGGGCTGCCCGCTTTTCCAAAAACCTCTGCGTGATCATGAGAGACGAGTACAGTATTGTGCTGTTGCTCGGGGTCGTCACCGCACACATCAGACAGTCAGTCGTCTTTGTACTTGAAGTAACATGACTATTTACAGCCATTTCCCGAGTTCATAACTTCTGATTCTTACACCAACCAATACAAAATTAACATTGTTCAATTAACTCTAATGTTCATATTGCTTCGCCGCTTTGCTCTGACTGTAGTCACCCATGGCTTGCCGCTTTGCAGAAGTAAAAAAAGGAGCACTGTCCGTTTTCATGAAATTTCTTCTGCTTGCAGGCGTTAGGCTCCATGCAAAGCGGTATTTTAGTGTTTTTCAATGGTCTGCAATTGCAGTTAACGCTTCACAAAAGCAAATAAGTGAATGCGTGAGAAATAGGCGTGAGAGCGTGTGAAGAGGGTAATTTGTAGCCGGTGGTTGTTTCAATTAAAGTTTGAGGAATAGTCTGTTGTTACAGAGGCCAGGTATTTTATAAAATATGTTGGCATAAGCGATACGTTTATTAATTCTTATAGACATATGAGCAAGGCCGTTTTTATCATATAATTAATTTGATTACATTGTTGCACGTCGTCAAGATTCCGCTTTTATTACTATCGAAACTCAAAAAATGGTATTCGGGACAACCCTAGTTTTCTCAATGGTCTCAATAGTCCTGTGTGCTTCTGCAACCGAGCAGCATCACCAATTTCTAATAAGAGGTGAGTCAACTAACCCAGACAGTGGAGTCCTCAAACTTGGTGATAGGGATCACAATACAAATGAGACACTTAATCAGTGTAGTTGATGTAATTGAACTACCAGCAAGCAACATTACGTTTTAATTACCTGCAGTTCACTACTCCCCAACACTGATCAAATGCCATGTTCATATATGGTCTCTGTAGTCTATAATGCTAACTGGAGAAAGTAATGTTTATGAGGGCCCTTACAAATGGCAAGAATCACACTGTATCAAATGTTCATCTCCCTGACCTTAACCAAATGCCGAATTTTTAATACATAAAAAAACGTCAGCTGGCACTGTCTCACATAAAAACAGCATGATAATGTTTTTAAACTTTACCTTATATTTTAACTTGCTCAAGTTTAGTTAGGGAATAAATTGGGATTCTGGAGGTAGGAGAGCTGCAGACATAAAATCAGCAGCAGTCTAAGTGTTAATGCTTGTTCATACTAATTATTTTAAATAATCTTAATGAAACTGTGCAGCCGCCTGTTGAAATCGCCTACGTGTATCAGCCAGTCTGTTCTGTTCAGTCTGACTCTGCTTTGTATTGTTGGATTTCGCCGTTTCAATCGCTCTACGATAACAAATAAAGGAGTTAGTTTTGCAGCAAGCAATTATTTATGGTGCCTTTAAGGGTATAATAGTTAGCTACGCACACTTCAGCTAGCTAACGTCCACTTAAACAAATAGAATTCACATGCAGTAAGCAGCAGTATAAACACAGCATAATGAGCTTGACTGTACCCCCACTATGTCTGGCTAAGCATGGTAGCGTGAGCTGTCCTAACCTAATGCTAATTTGAAGTATTACCAGTAAACTATCATTCATGGTGCCTTAACTTAAGACTAGGTAACGTTTGACTCCAAGGAAATAACGTTAACATCCAAATTGTGAAGGTTGGCGTTCTCTAAATAAAAAAAATAAAATGGAAAAAAAGTGCCGCTGTTGAATGTCTTATGGAAGCACTTGATAGGTGTTATCAGCCACTATCCAATTCAAGTCACCACAATTCTTTTTTAACGTTAAACAAATTCAACTTAACTCACATTCAGTACACAGTGTCTTACAACTTGCCTAAGTGCAGGTGGATAGCCTTGCTTGATGTAGAGCTATGGAGAGTCCATCTAACTACGGCGATGCAAAAATGTTTGAGGAACTTATTCTGCCTTTACTCTATCTCTCCCTTTGTGCTCATCATTACGGTTATTTGTTAAGTTAGTGAGTGAAGATTCAAAGTTAGGAAGTCTCCGTGGCCTTTGAGATACTGTAGCTAAATTACACCATCAAAGTTATTCACACAGTGGCCGTATCGTACCGAGACCATTCGCATTGTATGGCTAATTAGTTACTACATGCATTTATGTCATCATTATTAGGATATCTTTAAATGCTTTATCTCACAAACGTATACATACTATGTTAATTATAATTATATTATACTAAGCCTTGAGGGGAGATGGAATGAAGGACCAAGATGAATCATACCCTTGTTTATACTGCCATCTAGTGACCGCAATAAAATGTTGGTTAACATATAGATTCATACAAGCTAGATAATTAATTTCCTCTGGTAAAAACACAAGTAGCCAACCTCAGTTTTATCACTTAATTTAAGAAATTGTGGGATATTCAAGATGTACGACAATTTGTTAGAAGGGAGAGTGACATAATTAGCCTATTGTAACTAAAAGTAGAGTCCAGTTTAAGTATGTCTACACGGCTTCCCTATCATGTTGCAAAACCAACCCAAAACGTACATTCTTTAATTACGTCATGATTATAACAGTTTTGCCTTGCTAATGATTATCTTAGCATGAAGAAAATGGAACTATGTAACTTTGGCGAATAAGGGGCTGTTATAATCATTTGCTAAATGGTAACTAACATTTGCAACGTTAGACAGTAGTAGTCTAGTCTCATCATCAGTAGTTCCGTCTGTATCATTTAGGAAGCATGCTAGCTAACGTACATGGAAATAACTTAACGCCATATCCAAATTGTGATGGTTAAGAGTTTACTAAATCAAAACAAACAAAATATTTTTAACTGCGGCGCGTATGCATTGTGGGGAACACTTGATACGTGTTAACCAGTGTCTTAATTTTGACATTAAAGAAGTTTGTTTCGCAGCATTCCTGTGGTGCCAGAGTCATACTCATAGCAACTCACACTTTAGGCTAGCTAACTTTGGTTCAATTTGCTGTCCAATTCAAGTCACCACAATTATTTTTAATGTTAAACAAATACAACTTAGCTCACATTCAGTACACAGTGTCTTGTCAATGTTGTGGTTTATTCCAAGTGCCGGTGGAATCTGGTGAATTACTGGTGAAAACTTGGTTTGACTTGTAGAGCTACCATGAGTCCATGCTACACTGATCGGACGGGGGCATATTGCTCCTTCATTTAAAGTCCACCAGTATGTTAACCAACATTTTTTGCGGTCACTAGATGGCAGTAAACACAAGAGTATGATTAATCTTTGTCCTTCATTTCAGCGCCCCACAAGGTTTACCCTCTTCCCATTCATTGTCTATGGGCAAATTAAGCGTGTAAAAAATACAATAAAAAAATTACTAGTGGACAGATTAATTAGCTGTGTAGAAGCACACTCTATGGCATTCGAACGGACATTTTGGCTTTGCAATGGAAGCGAAAAGCTCGAAACAGCGACCGTAGTTAAGGCACCAAAAACGGGGCTAATAATAAAAATAATAAGACTTAATGATAACAGTATATGATAATAGAGTTGTGCTAGGTTGAATTCTGGGTTGAATCAACCGGAGGGATGCAGCTGACAACAGTAGCGCGAGCCCAGAGCATGTTTGTATGTGTAAAACTCTGACACAAAAAGTAGAGGAGAGAAACAGCGTGAGCGTAAATTACACCAAAATGCAGTAAAGTTATAGTTTTTTCATCCAATCTTGGTTTTTTTAAACGTGTCTTGGGCGAGTGGCTCACCTACCCAGTTGTAAACATTAAAATTACAACACTTGTATTACCCTCAGGTTCACACAAGAGTTAACTAGAAAGGTAGCCTAGTTATGAGGCTTTAGCTTCTCAAGCCAGCTAGCCTTGATTGAGTCCTGCACTCTTTAAATACATGAAATGCTGCATAGCGTATAAACATTAATGTTCTAGTTAATGATGTTAATGAATGTTTCTTAGCAAAATCTTTTATTTGACTAATGCACACTCACATTAGGCACCGTGGTCGATTACAGACTGCGATGGCTGTTAGTTTCAAGCCGTCTCGCATAAACATTAACGTTCCCAAAATATATTAAGTGGTGGGGGATAATCCACTAACATGCTTTAATGCACATGTTAATTTGTTTCAGATGTGCTGAGAATATACCAAGCTGATTCCTTCTTACCCTTTAAAAGTGCATCGCACACGATCTATTCTGCTGCAATTCTACCGAGATACAAACTATTGCAAGGCCACGTGACGTCAAAACTCTCTAACCCTCTCTTCATTCATTTCAATAGGGGAAAAAAACAATAAAAAATTATAATAAAAAATATAACATGTGCCCTGATCACTTAGCTGCATGTAAGCGCACTACACGGCATTACCCAAGACTTGTCGGCACTAAAAGGGAATCCATAGGGTCAAAACTGCGGACGTAGTTATGGCACCAAACATTTACCTAATGATAGTTATAAGAATATGACCTTGTGATAATGAGACTTCATCCAGTGTCTCACTTCCAGTCTCCAGGAGATTTCTCCTATTTTTTTTCAACATCGTCAAATTACTCATACTCGTAAATTTGGAAGACTAACTGGGAGGGTATGAAAACAGCCATTTCGCCCAAGCCTAGTGTCAACTATGTACGGAAATAACTTTGTTATAATGAACTGAAATAAATAACAGATTTTGACTAAAGATAAAGACTATCTGTTTCCTCTAGAGCTATTCCTCAGTAGCCGATTTTGAATCGACAAAATGGCCTGGTATCCCAATCGCGGTCACTGCACACAGCATGAGTCCATGAGTCGAACTATCAGTGAGTTGGAATGAACGAAAGTTGAGGGTTGAATGGAACTATCAGTGAACCGGAATGAACGTATGAATTGAACTATCAGTGAGTCAGAATGAACGAGAGTTGGGGTACGAGCCGAACTATCGCAGAGTGCCTCTTCGGGCAGAAATCTATCCTGAAACTTCACACTCCGCGTAGCAGGAAGTGCCTCTTTTGTCGAACTATGTTGTCTCCGTCTGTTTGCAGACTTGGACACAATTCAGCGGTATATGCATTCTCAAGCTATTCATAGATGCTTGGAGCTGTATGTGTCCATAAGATACAAAAGCATTGACTGAATGTGTAGCACGGAATCGTCAATGTTTAACGACTCAGTAAAAGTTTGATTCGTTTGACATAATAGTTCGATTTGATATGGACACTAAAAAGATTAGGTCAAAAAGATTTGTTCGTTTATTTTCGCACATCACCAGCGGACAACCGTTCATTTGACTTCACTAGTGTGGACTCCACAGTGTTGTGTAATTGCTATTACATTACATTTCATAAAATTCTGAAGCTGTGGTGGCAATAATTTAGCAAAATGTACAGTGCGGAAACACTGACTTTAGAAACTGACTAATCATATTGAGTCCCACTCAAAGTTGAACAGAACCTTTGTGTGTTACTGTTTATTGCTAGGCTCTATTGCCAAAGTATGATTAGAGCCAATATGCTGACAGGGTAACGATGGACTTTCCCACCCAGTTAAAAAAACTGATGATGAAGTTCATCGCAAAAGATATGCTAGAGCAACGTCTTTGTTTAATTTGATCTCAGGTCTCAAACCATTTTTCAGGTTGTAAACACTTAACCTGAACGCTACTTTGAAGTACTGCTCACAAAGAAAATTGATGACATTGAAATTCAACATAATTTTAAATATAAATTAAAATTAAATTTTGATCTCCAAAACAAATTTTATGCAGTAAATGAAACCTTCAGTTTCTCATGCAGACTTCGTTCCAACCACACATATTAAGGATGTCATGGAAGCTCATGCCCTAACATTCTCACCATTGTCATTAAGCCAGTAATTCCAGCTAGTATGGCTTATCGCAACAATAGGTCCGAAACTGTTTCAATAACAATGTCTCACTCCTATATTTGAATTTCTTCACATGTGAAATACAGATAACACATGTAAATAAAACCCCTTTGGAATTTTTCAAAGGTCTATTTTGTCACTTTTGACAGAGCGATGCTAGTCAGAACAACTGGCTGACATGTCATTGCCCTCAGTTAGGCTATATTTACCTTCCTACTTACTTAAATAACTCAGAAACATATCTTCTTGCCCAAAAAGTTAAACCATCCCTTGAAGGTATAAACCATCCCTTGAAGGTATAAAAGTTTTGCTTTCAGCCTACAGATCATTTTAGATTGTGCTAGGGGCGGTGAGGGATTCCTGCTATTGACCAGTCGATTATTATCTTTACTTTGTCCTCTCTGCCACCAGGTGGCACGAAATTCCAAGTGTAGGCTTGTAGAAACACACAGGACCTAATGTAGGAGGACACTATTACTAGTTTTTTTTGTGTGACCCTGAACCTAAAATTATCTTTGTGCAGGAATGGAAAGGCAGGCTGTCCTACATGTATTTGGATACATGGCATCTTTGATGTATAATGCCAGAATATGCTATGGAAAAGAAATAGACAAAAGACATCTGTATAACTAAGGTCGGTGTGGGGTTACGCACCTTGTGTGTATTTAGAGTATGTCTGAGAACAAAATGTAACTGACTTGTAGAGGGTGAGGTCTGTCTGCAGGTTTGGTATATCAGAAATAGGGTGTGGGGGATGTCGCGTGTCCTGGGGGTGACGCATCTCAATAGCCTCCTGCGGGCTAAGGTGAAGTGTGACAGGAATCACAGGCAGGATGCTGATGTACCTGCAATAGGAGGGGATGTTAGCGGGACATTGACAACATGCAACAATGCAATCAAATAAATTATATGATAAAATAAAAATGACCTTGCTCATATGCCTATAATAATGAATAAATATATCGCTCATGCCAACCTTTCTTATGAAAGGCCTGGCTTCTGTAACAAATACCGGCTGTAAATTACCCTCTTCACACGCTCTCACGCCTCATATTTCTCACACATTCACACATTTGCTTTTGGGAAGTGTAAACTGCTATTGCAGACAATTGAAAAACGCTAATACGCAACATCTGCATGAAAAATATTTTTGGGAAATTGGACAGTGCTCTATTTTTTACTTCTGCAAAGCAGCAAGCCATGGGTGACTGCAGTTAGAGCAATCCAAAGCGGCAATCCAATAAGAACATTTGAGAAAGTTGTATTCCAATGTTAATTTTGTATTGGTTGGTGTAAGATTTAGAAGTTACTGAGGAAATGGCTGTAAATAGTCATGTTTCTTCAAGTAGGCTGCAAAGACAAATAAATGTCTGACACGTGTGGTGATGACCCCAAGCAACAGCACAATACTGTACTCGTCTCTCATGATCACGCAGAGGTTTACAGAAACGCCGGCAGCCCTGGCAATAATCTATTTAAATACAGTGCATCCGGAAAGTGTTCATACCCCTTCACTTTATCCACATTTTATTATGTTACAGCCTAATTCCAAAATGGATTAAATAAAAACATTCTCAAATTTCTACATACAATACCGCATAATGACAAAGTGAAAAAGGTTTTCTAGAAA
>JAPMUY010003508.1:0-7500 GCA_026901105.3 Galaxias olidus
ACAAGGTTCCGGACAACACAGCCCCCAGGTTCATAGGGACACACAAACCTCTCCACCACGATAAGGTGATGGTTCCCGGAGAGGTATCTCCTGATGACGTAGGTAAAATTGAAACGAAATAGAGGGAAAAATGGTGATTGAAGGACAAAAACCAAAGTATGAGAATGCGCCAGCAGAACATTGTGGATTCAGCTTTCAATAGAATAGCACGGGATCAAAGATGGTCAAAAAGAAAAATGACTTCATGTAAGCATTGCATTGCATGGCACGGCACAATTGCCATATGCTAGTGGAACAACTTCAGACACCATAGTGCCTTTACGCCGACATCACCCGGACACAGCCCTGGCCGGCAAGAAGAAAGTAACGGAGTTAGGAGGGGAAAAACAGCAAGTTCTCCCCGCTGCCGTCCAGAAAACTATCAGCGCCAGCTTAGAAAGACACAAAGAAATAATCAAAGCTTTGGGGGTTTTCATAGCCAAAGATTTGCAGCCCTACTCCGTAGATGGTGACTCAGGATATCGGCATTCAATTACAAAGCTTGAGCCGCGGTATAGCACTTTAGTAACAGTCATTCCCGAGCTCTATGAAACAATACGTGGGGAAATTGAAAACGAACTGTCCAAAACACCCTGTCGCTACAACCACAGATGGTTGGACCTCCAGGGCAACTCAAAGTTTACTATCTTTCCATAATTGTAATTGTAATTTCCTATTTTATCTTTCTTCTTTTCAACTGTGCCTTTTAATCTGTTCTATAGCTTTTTTTTAGGTCAATTTTAATAGATTCCCAAACGTTCTTTTCGGCGGCTGTTGACCACTCTAGGTTTTTGGTCTTTTGGTTTTTGATCTTCTGCTTGAATATTTTTTGGGGCTGATTGGGCTCTACCACCTTATCCTCTTGTCTTTTGGTGCTTGTCTGGGCCTCAGTGCTGGAGTTGTTGATGTCCTGCAGACTTTGTTTTTTTCCCACCCGCTGGCCTTCATTCGACTTGATTGACCTGTACTTCTGAAGTCAATGTGGTGCACCCGCCACTCTTCTTAAACACCCTTTTTTACTTTGGTGTATACTCAGGCCCCTTACAGTTGTTAACTTCTCGCAGCCACAAGGGTAGATCTTGTGACATTTACGTGTGATAATGAAAAGCATATCATTTTGTTGCTACTAGCTATTTTATGAAAATAAATGAAGACCATGGCGGAGATGAGTTTGCCTTTTTGAGGGTATATATCAAATTGCACTGTTGTATATCAAACGTGAGTTATTTAAACAGGTGGCATTCTGAGTCACTTGGAAGGGCCCGTTCTCTGCCCAACTAATTTTTTAAGGGCCCTATGAACGGCCCACAGTGCAACCACACTGCCTGCACTGTATATTTACGCCCCTGTATTGATATGAAATATCTTACTGCTCAAACTGTCTGGTAACAATACATTTTACATTTGTGTTTTCCAACAGTGTCTCAAACATAGCTTGGTGTGTGCAACAATATCCTCCTTGGACAAGTGTGTCCAGTGTGTGGGACCTGTATCCGCCTTCAAGTGGCTTGGCTACACATGCAGAGGTAAGATAGGTGAATTGACAGTGTGTTGCAAGTGGCAGCAGGTGGATATGTTCTGTGTTATGCTTAACCGCTCTATAAATACCAATGCAATTACCTGGCACACAGCATAGGCTACTATATCAACTATTCATAGTTTAATGAAGTTGCCATTATTAAACTGCGGACAGATATCACACTTTATCGGGGAAAGATTGATTGCAGTGTGTGATATGTGTCATATAATTCAGATCACAGAAATATGTTTAATTTTGCCTCATTGCCACTGACCAGATCCGTGAGGGTGTCATGCTTTAGGTTATTATCAATCCGCCTTGTTTCCCACTTGGATGTGCCAACTTTCACATCAATAAGTGTCTCCTAAGCAGTGAATTCTTTTAATGTTTTTGTGTATTTTGTGATCAGTACAGTGCTAAAATGTATGTATTCAAAATGTGTTACAGTTTGCTCAGGTGTCTGGCATAAATCCTGCCTCAGTCAAATTATGAATGATAACATCCCAGACCTGTCCCAGGTGAGTATCTTTTTAGTTTTTTTTTCAACTCTATAAAATACTGCCTAAAACTGTCCATTACCATGTCAGATAATTTGCTTTCTCTCAGGAGCAACAGTCAGATCTGGATAGCATACCAGATGATGATGATGATGATGATGATCAGCACATGTCTGACGATGAATACGTACCTGACTCCGAGTCGGATGATTACGATCATGATGATTTTGATGCAGATGCAAGCGTTCTAGTGATACCTAATAGGAGAGCATCTTCTGGGTCAGATACAAGCATCCCAGTTCTGCCCAGCACATCAAAAGTTTGGCCATCTCTTGAAGATGACAAGGTTCCCAATGCTGCTGAAAATTCTATCAAAGGGTCATCAAAAGAAAAGCCAGAGGGAGACAAACAGTCACCATATCTGAGTAATAAAAATTACTGTTACATTTGTGGTAAGCCACAATCCAAAATTTCTCGCCACTTGCGAATACACAAGACAGATGCGGAAATAGTACATGCCTTTTCTCTGCCTGAGCACTCCAAAGAGCGTAAAATATTACTGGAAAAAATTAGGAACAAGGGAAATTTTAAACATAACAGTGCGGTTTTACAGAGTGGAACAGGATCACTTAAAGTAAAGAGAAGACCAAAATCTAAAGAACTGGCAGGGAAATATATTCACTGTATGTATTGTCAAGGCATGTACATTCGTAAGGAGCTTTGGAGACATGTACGCAGATGCCCCTGTAAGCCAGGAAATGAAGATGTGATTCAAGAACCTGGGAGAACCAAAGTACTGGGTTTGGCTGTAGCTTTGCAGTCTGCACACTGTCAGCAAATCTCAAGTGGAGTGTGGAAACTCCTAAGTGTGATGAAACAGGATGAGATCGCCTCAGTTGTGCGAAATGACATTTCTATTATTCAGTTTGCACAGTCACTTCACAACAAACACGGACAAGACCCTACTAAGTATGAATACATGCGACAGAAGCTCCGTGAAGTGGGACGTTTGTTGTTATGTTTACGGAAGGAGTTTTCTGTACATAATCTGGAGGAGGCTGTTAAACCCTCCAACTTCCAGAGAGTTGTGCAAGCAGTGAAGAAAGTTTCAGGATTTGATGAAGACAAACACGCATACCAAACCCCAAGTCTTGCTCTGAAACTGGGACATACACTCCGGAAAATCTGTAATATCATTCATTGTAGGGCCCTCATGGCTGAAGATGAAGAACTGATAAAATCCACAGACACATTTAAGAAGTTGCACGCTTCCAAGTGGTCTGAGTTGGTGTCTCACAGTGCCCTGAACACACTGAGTGATGCTAAGTACAACAAGCCATCAACATTACCCTTCACTGAAGATGTTCAGAAACTTCACCAGTACCTTGAGGAATCTGCTAAAAGTGCCTTTTGCAGCCTGAAAGAGGAGGCAAACAGCCAGAACTATGGTCAACTTGCAAAAGTTACACTTTCACAAATCATTGTTTTCAATCGCAGACGTGCAGGGGAGGTTTCAAAGATGCGCCTGAAAGGTTTTGAAGAAAGAGATAACACAAAGCTACATGAAGACGTTGCCGTGGGATTATCAAAGACTGAACAGAGGCTCTGCAACTATTTCAGCCGAATTGAGATTATGGGGAAAAGGGGCAGAAAAGTTGCAGTCTTACTTACGCCAAGCATGGTTGATTCTCTGTCACTACTGGTCAGTAGAAGAACAGAATGTGACGTTTGTGCCACAAATGTCTTCCTGTTTGCGAGACCCAAATCAATGAGCCCCTACCGAGGACAGGATTGTTTGCGTATTCATGCAAGCCAGTGTGGAGCAAAGCACCCAGAGCATCTCAGATCGACACAACTCAGGAAACATGTCGCCACACTCTCACAAGTCCTGAATTTAAAAAACAACGAACTTGACCAAGTTGCAGACTTTTTAGGTCATGACATTCGTGTGCACCGTGACTTCTACCGGTTACCTGTTCCCACAACACAATTGGCCAAGATTTCCAAGCTGCTGATATCCATGGAGAAAGGACATATTTCCACCATTCAGGGGAAGTCACTGGATGAGATTGAAATTGAAGGTTTGTATTAAAACTAGCAGTTCTAGGTGTTATATGAGTGAGTTAATATTTAGAAAGAATAAGAAAGCAGACATATTGACTTGCCATAGACCAGTGGACCACGAAACTTTCTTAGCTAAGGCTGGGAAACAATGCTACGTTCCAGTTGTTTGAGTTTTATTAATACAATCTATACATATGATATTTACCAATTCCCAGATGAAATTGCGTTGAGTGACAATGAGGCTCAGGACAGTGGGAGCCAATCTGATAACAGTGACGCTGTGACTTCTGTGCCAGAGTGTGAAACTAGGGATGCTGTGGATGCTGCATTAAACTTGACAATCACAGAGCAGGTCCATAACAATGAAGATTTTGGTAGGTTACCTCACCTCAATGTTTTTTCTGTAATTAAAGTGCATTTTTGACAGTGAAAGAAATGTACTTATTCAAAAAAGACTTAACCAAATCAAATTGTGTTTCGTAGGATCAGTGTCATCCACAGTAGATGAGACTGCCCCTCCCTCTAAAGGTAAGGCAAGTTAGATGGGATTTGAAACAAGGTGTAGAAGAAATGAAAGGCAATGTAAAAAGTTCAATACGATTTTTGAAGAATTACTAATCGTCAGTAACGTTAAATCTATGACCATTTCTGTTTGCCAGTTCAACAAAGCTGGACCATCTAAGGTTATGTTTATGTATTGCAATCCAACCACGTTGGACATAGTGTTTATGAATTACAATCCAACCACATTGGACATAGTGTTTATGAATTGCAATCTGACCACGTTGGACATAGTGTTTGTAGTTGTTCAGATTGGTCACATTGAGAAGTGAGGTTGACAGGAGGTGTGATATCCCCTAAATACGTCCAAATTATCACTTTGTGTTGCAGGAAAGGTTAAGCCAGCTTGCAACATATTTCCCTGCCAAATTCTGAATCCTTAAATACATGCCAGTATTCTCTCGCGCTTTCTCTCTCTCTGTCGCTTTACTCTCTGAAATTCAAAAGGCTTGAATTAACTTGAATCAACTACACCATTTCCATGAATTTCCTTGTATAAATTGTGGCAATTTTAACATACATTTTGGAAAATGTCTCTCCCTCCCTACTTTGCATGTCTTTCAGAAAATGATGCTGGTCAAGAACATGGGTCCAGAAGAGTGCCAAAGAAAGCATGGTCTAAGGCGGAGGTTGCTGCTGTATTGAGGCATTTCAGAGCTCACATATGCAAAGGACTACTGGCCACCAAAAACGAGTGCTATCACTGCAAGTTGGCAGAAGGTCCTGTGTTAGCACAAAGAACAGTGCAAAATATTAGGGACTTTGTTAGAAACCGAGGACTAGCTGCAAAGAGGCAGTCACAGAAACAAAATACTTAAGCCCACAGTTGTTGCATGTTTGGTTTTGTTTCGTTTTCTTTTTTGTTGTGATGCTATTGCTTTCATATTTTAGAATGGACTATGTTTGGAACATGGTTACTTATAAGTTTGAGACAGATTTTATCAGGAAAGCTTGTGGTTTATAAAAAAAGTTACTTGTTGTGTGGCAGGTTTCTATGTGGCTGTATGTCAGTGTGACCACCTAAGAGAATGGTGATGTTTCTGCTTTATACAAATCCAGTTGTAAGTGACATAATTTGATTGTCTATACATATGAGATATTTTCACACAGGCCAAATATATTTGAAGGTCCAATCCAACAGCAACGGGTGCTTTACTGTACTGTAAGTACAATAAATTCTTTCAGAACCTGAAGAATTTATTTTTGCACAGCAGAAAGAACAGTGCTGAATATTAGGGACTTAGAAACCCAGGACAAGCTGCAAAGAGGCAGTCACAGAAACAAAAGACTTAAGCCCACAGTTGTTTCGTTTTTTGTTTTTCTTTCTGTTGTGATGCTGATGCTTTCATATTTTAGAATAAACTATGTTTGGAACATGGTTACTTTTAAGTTTGATAAGACCGATTTTAGCAGGAAAGCATGTGGTTTATGGAAAAGGTTCTCGTGTGTCAGAAACCGAGACCTAGCTTCAAGGAGGCAGTCAAGGTAACAAGCGTTGAGCCCACAGTTGTTAGGTTTTTATCTTATTTGTCTGGTGGTTATGTGGATGCTCTAAAAGTTGACGGTCATTTTCCAAGCAGGATATAATGTGGTTTAAGAAAATATAGGTTGTCACAACGCCTAAGAGAATGGTGAGTTTTAAGTGACATTAAATCCAGCGCAAATCCAGTTTTAAGTGACATTATTTGATGGGCAGTGTGAAAATAAGTAATGTGTAAACAAAGCATATTTGAAGGTTCAATTCAAAGACACACAGTAACACAAAACTGTTGGCCTATAGCAAAAAAGCATTTAATTGTTATGCTCAGCACTCTGTAAGCGGACCTTTTTTTACACACTTGTTTTCACACACTTATATTCACACATTTGTTAATATGGTCCTTTGCTTTAGTTTAATGTGCGTGTGGAAACAGTAGTGTACTATTTTTGATATTAAATCTACTGTCCCATTAATGCTTTGTGCTGTCAGGTTCTTGTGTATTTATGGTAATTAGGAGAAATTTCAAAAGTGATGTCATTGTCCCTTTAAAGACCTAACAGTGTTTGTTTTGACCTTGTAAATCACATATTTGTCAAAAAAGAAATGTCTGTTTAAACCACAATAGTGCAAGGGTGGTGTGTATGGAGTTCTATAGGTTGTATCTTAAATCTAAAGCGAGCTGAATTTTTTTCAGATTTTTTGGAGTGTTGTAATCCATCACTCATAGCTGTAGGACCTCTGGAAACAGTAGTCCATCTAAACCACCACCGGGCCTGTTTGGGGAAAAAGTCTGGCTATTGCTTATAAACCCGTATGACTCACTCACAAACACACTCTTTAACTCAAGCGTTCCCTCAGGCCAAATCATTCAAGGCAGCAGCTATCTACTCTCATCACACAACAACACTGATAGAAAAGAGAGGAGGGGAATCCACTCATACACTCTGTCTGTCTGTCTGTCTGTCTGTCTGTCTCGCTTTCTTTCTCTCTCCCGACAACTCTCTTTCTTCCTCTCTCTCTCTCTCTCTCTCTCTCTCTCTCTCTCTCTCTCTCTTTCTCTCTTTCTCACTCTTTCTTTTTCTCTCTCCCGATATATCTCTTTCTACCTATATATATATATCTTTCTCTCTTTCTCCCTATCTCTTTCTATCCTCCTCTCTCTATCTTATCCCAGTAATTCATCCTTCTTCTTGTCTACTTTCTTTTTGTGTTTTTTTTTAATCTCTTTTGTTGCACCTCCTCTCATGTATTCCCAGACTAATATTTAAGCCATAACGCCCCCTTCTGGTTGGGTCACTTCCTGGATCAGAGTTTTCCCTGCCAACGATCCCCCTGTCTCC
>JAPMUY010003508.1:12500-15000 GCA_026901105.3 Galaxias olidus
GTGGGGGGGCACAGAGATTTGTTGGAGGAGGAGGATGGAGGAGGAAGAGACGGAGAATGATTAGGATGGAGGTGGAGGATGAGGAGGGTGGAGGACTAAGCAAAGGAGGATGGAGGAGGAGGTTAAGGAAGCGGAGGATGGAGGAGGATGCAGGAGGAGGAGGAGGAGGAGGAGAGCAAAGGAGGAGGATTATGGGTGGGGGAGGATGACGAGGAGAAGGAGGTTGGAGGAGGAGGAAAAATATTCTGGAGGAGGGGGAGGAGAAGGAGGAGGATGAGGATTATAGAGGAGGAGGAGGAGGAGGGTAAGGATTACAGAGGAGGAGGAGGATTATGGAGGAGGAGGAGGAGGATTATGGAGTCGGAGGAGGAGTCGGAGGAGGAGGGTAAGGATTACAGAGGACGAGGAGTGAAAGGAGGAGGAGGAGGAGGATTATGGAGGAGGAGGAGAATTATGGAGGAGGAGGAGGAGGGTAAAGATTACAGAGGAGGAGTAAAAGGAGGAGGAGGAGGAGGATTATGGAGGAGGAGGAGGAGGAGGATGAGGATTATGGAGGAGGATGGAGGAGGAGAAGGAGAATAAGTATTTTGAAGGACTATGGAGGAGGAGGTTTTTCTCTGTAGTTCCATAGAGCTCTCACTGCTCAAAGGCCGATTCGCTTAGAGACGGGACGAATCTCCTGCAATGCAGTAAATAAACAGCCAATGCAGATGCACTCGCCCAGAAACACACATACACACACATACACACACACACACATACTTGCACATGCACACACGCACATTAACACACACTCTTGTGCGGACACAAACGCATATCAACATACACACGCACACACATAAACACACGCTCTCACGTGCGCACACACATGCACACAGCAAACAACTGCACACACTGATCCGCAAAGCACCATTTTTCCACACCAATGCACATACTAATGGTTCAGTGACTTCAGTGACAAACTTCCTTTTTTCCGCATCAATATATTTAAGGAGATGGAAACTTATTTTTTGATGCACACACACATTGTTCTCCTAATAATGCACACACCTCCCAATTAAAGGCTACGGCAAAATCTACGCTAGTCACCATTTCTCCCTTGACACCTCTTCCTACCCTGCTCACCTTCGTAATATTGAGCTGAGTTCATCTAAAAGAGAGAGTTACCCTAGCAACACCCATAGTGCTCACTTTGCTGACATTTTAAAAGTAAAAAGATCTCAATAAATTATTTCTTGCAGTATAAAGAGAATATCATAGTACATTATTGTCTATCATAATACTAATTTAGCTCTGTAAAATATCACAACAGGTAGCTGTAGTTTTTTCAAAATGTTGGTATGAACTAATCCTACCGAAATATGCACCTAACGTCTCCTGTAAGCCCCTGTGATGGACTGTTTAGTCTTTAGGGGAGGAGTTTAGAGACAGGGTTTAGTATTAGGGGAGGAGTTTAGAGAGTTGGTTAAGTCTTTAGGGGAGGAGTTTAGAGATAGGGTTTAGGATTAGGGGAGGAGTTTAGAGAGAGGGTTTAGTCTTTAGGAAAGGAGTTTAGAGAGAGGGTTTAGTTTTTAGGGGAGGAGTTTAGAGACCAAGTTGTCTTTAGGGGAGGAGTTTAGAGACAGGGTTCAGTGTTTAGGGGAGGAGTTTCAATAAAGGGTTTAGTTTTTAGGGAGGAGCTTAAAGAAATGGTTTAGTCTTTAGACAGAACTATAATGACAATGCATTAGAAATGACTCGGGACTTTAATGACAGGGTTTTGGCTCAGAGACGAGGAGGAGGAGGAGGAGGAGGAAGGGGGGGTGAAGACCTTGGGCCAAATCCAGAGGGCGTCCAAAGAAATATCAATGAAAGTCAACTGATGTGTGGTGATATGGAGTGAGCGCAGAGCCTTGACTTTGACTAAGAGTTAGGTGAATGGAGGGGGTGGGGGTGGGGGTGGGGGGGAATAGAGAACAGAGGAAGAGAGGGAGATGTTCAGTGTGTGAGGGTATAAGCTGGGGAGAGGTGTGACAGAGAGAGATATGTTTTGTTTTGGTTGGGAGAGAGAGAGACAGACAGAGAGGGACAGAGGATATATGATCAGTGTGAGGGTATGTATTGGGTTAGGTTTTGGTTGAGAGAGAGAGGCAGACAGAGAGGGACAGAGGATATATGATCAGTGTGAGGGTATGTATTGGGTTAGGTTTTGGTTGGGAGAGAGAGAGGCAGACAGAGAGGGACAGAGGATATATGATCAGTGTGAGGGTATGTGTGTTGGGGTCAGTGTCTCTCACCACTGGCTGTAGACCAAAGTCATCAAAGCTAAGTCAGGCACATTCCCTAACCCCCTCCACTCCATCACTCACTCACCTAGCAGAACCCTCTAGTGTGTGTGTGTGTGTGTGTGTGTGTGTGTGTGTGTGTGTGCAGGAAGGGGAGATCAGTTAGCTATGAGTCTATAGCTCCTAGGGGAACAGGCTTGCTCCACTGTCAGCTCTCTGCACTGGTGCATGGTGGT
>JAPMUY010003509.1:0-12500 GCA_026901105.3 Galaxias olidus
CATACTGCACACTGAACATAATAAGTACCTTATACTGCACACTGAACATACTATGTACCTTATACTCCATACTGAACATACTATGTACCTTATACTGCACACTGAACATACTATGTACCTCTTGCTGCATGCTGAACATACTATGTACCTTATACTGCTCACTGAACATACTATGTAACTTATACAAGGCATACTGAACATACTATGTATCTTATACAAGGCATACTGAACATACTATGTAACTTATACAAGGCATACTGAACATACCATGTACCTCATACTGTACACTGAACATACTGTGTACCTTATACTGCACACTGAACATACTACGTAACTTATACTGCACACTGAACATACTACGTACCTTTTGCTGCATGCTGAACATACTATGTACCTTATACTGCTCACTGAACATACTATGTAACTTATACAAGGCATACTGAACATACTATGTATCTTATACAAGGCATACTGAACATACTATGTAACTTATTCAAGGCATACTGAACATACCATGTACCTCATACTGCACACTGAACATACTGTGTACCTTATACTGCACACTGAACATACTATGTATCTTATACAAGGCATACTGAACATACTATGTAACTTATACAAGGCATACTGAACATACCATGTACCTCATACTGCACACTGAACATACTATGTAACTTATACTGCACACTGAACATACTGTGTACCTTATACTGCACACTGAACATACTATGTAATTTATACAAGGCATACTGAACATACCATGTAACTTATACAAGGCATACTTAACATATGTGCAGCCTATCTCATACTGCACACTGAACATACACTCTGTATGTCGAACATAAAGCCTTTTATCCTTAAGAATACTTACTTTAAGAAGAGATAGGTGAAAGCTATATACATCTAACAAACATTAAGAAACAATTTAGATTTAAAATTTGTACATGAGATTGGAGATGAGGTTATAGCAGTGCTATACCGATAGGTGGCACTCTAACCTCACAGAGCGGGTAACGACAACAAACTATGACGTTGCAAGATTTTTTTATCACAAACAACAATTTTTGCTGTCCACAAAAATTAAAAATAAATTATTATTATTATATGTTGGTGGCACATTTCCACATCTTTGCCTCGCCAAGTATTTAGGGTTTGTTTGTTTTTTCGGGGCTCACAAGAATCTCTCTAATTTAAAAAAAAACTGACATTGTGATCTCGGTTTAACCTTTGAACTCCCAAGCCTGGCGTTGCTGCTGTCCCGCTGCGATTGGAACGAACCCCAAACGTGCTGACCCAAGAGCAGAGGCTAGGCGGGTTATCTCCCAGTGTAAGGTATACAGCTCGGTTGGTATACAACATGCTAGCGAAGGCTTTATGGAGCCAGCCCTATTAGGACCACAGCTCATAATCCCCGTCTTCAGATTACAGATTAGAACGACATCATCGGGGGTTGAGGCTGGGGAGGAGGTTGTGGGGGGACATAGACACACACGACAGAAGAAACAGAACTGGACATAGAAGTAGAAGAAAGTAGAATACAATGGAAAAAGATGAATGTTAAATGACACAATAAAGTATTGTTTACACCAGTGGTTCTCAACCTTTTTTTTTGTCACTGTACCCTCAATCAAAATTTTACCAGCCCTAACCCATGAAAATATTACATTATTGTATAAGAAGTTTCCCACTTGTTGAGAACCACTGGTTTACACAATACAGCACCGGAAATTGGTCCAAAGTAAGTAAATAAATCAGTCAGTTTGAGATCCTAAATGTCCTTAGATCCTCTGGTGGTAGTGCCGATATAGATCAATCTCATTTGACCTGCTAAGGGTGCACACATCACTAACAATCATGTTCAGACACACACACACACACACACACACACACACACACTATTTCTCTATCTTTCTCTCTCACAGACACACAGATAGACACAGGCACACATTGACTTTGCTGTCTAAACCCTGGAAACTGCGCCCCCTAAACATTCCATACACACTCTTCCATCGCAACCCATTAGTTGTATCGATGATTCCACATTACCCCACGGTCTGTTCAGCTAATGATGATGGCCCCATTTGACCTCAGTTAGTATTAGTGACCTTAGAATTAGTATTCGGACAATCAGGAACTTCAGGCCCCCCGATGTGCCCCTGATGGTTCCTGCTGATAGTGTTGCTTTCCATGCAGCGAGTGGTTACAAGGTCCAGCACGGTACAGCTCGGCTCTGTTCTAGAACTGGTCATTGTGGGAACTGGTCATGGGATTGACGTTCTGGGCTGCAATTTCCTGTTGCCTTCCCTCGTTTTCGAAAAAAAAGAAAATTGCAAAAGGGAAAAAGTCCTTGTGTGCAGGGCTCGTGTGTTTAGGGTGTGTGTTCTCTCTGTTTCCACATGCAATTTTTTTTTTACAAACTGACACTGAGCACCAGCGTATCAAACCTTCTGAATTCTTCCTCCTCCCTCATTTACTCAAAACTTTTTTTTTTCTTGAACAGCAACACTGGAATACTTTGGTGTGGGGGGGAGTAACACACCTCCGACAGAGCTCTCTGAACTCAACAGCTAGAGGACACCTGTTCCTTTTACTAGTGGACGGATAGCACTTAACGTACGCTGTATTATCAGTGAGGCTCTGCCCTGCTCTGGTAGGGCGTTATGGCTGCAGGTTTCAGGTGGGATCAACCAGAGAAGAAGTCCCGGAACAGAGGCTGGTGGGTGGGCAGCTTCCGAGAGAGACCCAGCCAGGTAAGAAAAGCCACAAAGATTAGGAGATTTGCTATAATAAAAAAACAAGAACGAGGAAGTGTAATTAAAAAGAAAGTATTTAAGAACAGTTGGGTGTGAGGAACATGTTGAGACGCTTGCCCAGGAATGAACTTGGACTGTTTCCTGTTCTCTTCCTATATCTGAATCTACCTTAAAAACAATTCATACATTTTCATATACACATATCATACATTGCATTTGAATTGTATTCTCTACATCAGGGTTTTGCATTTGAACAAATATGAGTTAAATGGTCTAGTGTGAGTACAGGCATCTGCCTAGTGTTTGAACACATGTTGTGATCAAATGCTGGACCACTAAACTAAGTATTCTGGCTATTACATTCAAAATACAAAATAAAAAGTAGGTAGGTCGTTATTGCAGGTTATAGCCTAACCTTAATCCTGAGCTAGCAGATAAAAAGAGTTATGTCCTTGAGCTGAAAGATTGTCTCATTCATATTTATTTTATTTTAATATGTATTTAAATATTGTTTTATTTAAGTCTATACTCTTTATGGATAAAACAGGTTTAGGTAAGTCTAGTACAAGTCTCTTCGTGCAATATTAATTACTGTCAAGAAGCCCTCGTCTCAGCGATACAGGCCAGCAGCACGCGATATGTATCAAAGAAGTGATTGTCTCTTTAAGAACATGGGGGAAGGGTGTGTGTGTGAGAGTGTGAGAGAGCGAGAGTGTGTGTGTGTGTGTGTGTGTGTGTGTGCGTGTGTGTGTGTGAGCCACAGACGCAGCAGCCCAGCCTATTCTTTCAATTGACGTTCTTCTCTCTTGCTCGTGTCACAGTTTTTTTTTTATTTTGGAGGGGGTGCCGTTTTTGAGGACCAGAAACTGTTCGCAATGTATCCGAGGACAGGAAGACGTTTGTTTATATTTTGCAGCTGATTAAGCGATGGTTACATTGTTGCAACTACATTTGACAAGCCGATGAAAACACCGAGAACGGGATCAAGAGAGAGAGAGAAGACTGTACCAACCCGTCGATGCTTTTGCTTGCCCGCAATTTGGTCCTCGGGCTACTGTTTTTGAAGGCAACCTTGGCCACTGACGTTTGGCTGTGTAGGTGTGTCTATTGTATTTTTTTGTGGTTGATCAAGTCACCACCGAACCCGCAAATGCAACCTGGAAATATTTCCTCAACGTGTCGTCCGTGGTCGAGGGGCGCACAGAGCTGAATGCTGGTGTTTTTGTGTTTTGACCGATTCTATCATTAGATTCCTTAAAACAACAAATGACGATGTAATCATACTGGTTTTTTTAATCTATGATCAACACGGAACTGAATAAACGGGTGGGGAGAATCTGCTTACAATATCTTGGGAAATGCTGCGATAGCGTCAGGAACAAGGAAGCTATTTGGGGGGTTCGGGGTTCTCATTTTAAAATGAGACTGGGCTGCCTTTGGAAGCGCAACTGACATCAAGGCCACTCAAACATGGAATGGATTTAGCTAGATTTTTCAACAAATTTCACACCATTCCGACTGTATCATTTTAGTAGTGAACAGAGCTGCCTTTTCAGACTACGAACATGAGGATTGTATAATAACAATTATATTAGGCCTACAGTTCTGTTGTAACCCGGTTTCTCCGGCTGGATAAAAAAAGGCATCGATTGCCTTAAAGCACCGACTGGCTGACTTGATTGCGTGACTCTCATCGTGGCCAATGCCGACTCTCATCGGTTAAACCTGTGCACAGACATCTAATTATTTTCAATCTGGAAAGGTGAAGACAACTCAGGGACAATGTCTTCACGAGCAGCCATACCAGGAAACGAGAGGAACTCTGACCATGTAAGTAGCCTAGCAACACCTAGTCAGTGACAGTTTCGTTACCATAGACACGATCTCATCGTCCCCTTTAAAACCCCTAAGTTTAACCTGTATCTTTAAATTCTGCATGTGAGGTACACGGAGCTATTTAAGGCCTTATAATGCTATTATATTGAACACAGGACAGCACAGCTAAGATGAATAACAATGCCTAAGGATATGGAAGAAATCTGTAGTATCGGATGCTATATGGACTTGTGCCTTATTATCTCTCCATTTATACCGCAGAGGATGCCTCTCTACGTGTTTCAATTCATTTACACACCCTGCAGGTCATAATTATTCACTGACTGTCCGACAAGCCAACACACCACCCGGTGTCTCTACTGCGCATGTGTGGCCGCTCTTGTGCTTTGAAAAGCAGCGTCACGGCCAGGGAGGGGGGTGAGGGGGTCGATACATGATGCATCAGCAAGCCACGCCACCCATTTTTCTTTCCACATCCCTCCTGTATATCATTCAGTCCATCCCTGCCTCTTTATCCCTCCATCCATCCATCCATCCATCCATCTCTCCCTCCCTATTTGCAACTATCAGTCCATCCATCCTCTCCATCTACATCCATCTTATCCACCTCTCTCTCTCTCTCTCTCTCTCTCTCTCTCTCTCTCTCTCTCTCTCTCTCTCTCTCTCTCTCCCCATCCAGCTCTTAGTAAATGTGTGCGGTGTATCGCACTGTTAAAAATAAAAAAAAGTGTCGTTTGGAAAAATGCAGAGACAGGTTAACTATCTCTCGGCAGTGCTTCACAACCATTCTCAGAGCACCAGTGGCAAGCTAACTAACAAGTGAGCCACGTCAGTGATCTGTTCCTTGATGGTGATCTAGCGCCAATGAACTTATGTGAACCGTCATCCAGCCTGTTTGGTTTTCCTAAGCGTCTCATGATATCACTGCATAGTTGGTGTGAAGCCACGCCCACAGTCAAATGCATGCAACGGCCCTTTAAATGTATGTGCCCCGTCTGTTTACTGAGGATCTTGTTGTTGTTGCTCTGGTTTGATAGTAAAACATGGGATATTGGGTTATATCTTGAAACAGTAGATGACCTTTTGACCGAGTCATTGCCCCCTTTTCCCTTGCCTTCCCTCTAAGTCACAAGCTGCTCCCGTAAGCAACCTCGCCATGGCAACGGAAGGGGACCCCTCCATTTTCTGCTCTCTCTCTCGTTCCCTTTCTCTCTCTCCCTCCCTCTCTCCTTTTCTCTCTGTTCCGTCTGTCTTTCTCACACTTTGTATCACCCTCCCCCCCTTTTCAGTGTCTGTCTGTCTGTCAGTGTGTGTGTCTCTCTCTCTCTCTCTCTCTCTCTCTCTCTCTCTCTTTTCTTATTCACTCGCACCCACTTTACTTGCAGAGTACAAAAGGCGGTGGCCTGACTGAACTGAAAGATAGAAAGCCACCAGCCACCCGTCCTTCCACCTACCCATCCAGCCATCCACCCAGTCAGCCAGTCAGCCAGTCATTCAGTCATCAAGTCAGTCAGCCACCCAGTCAGCCAGTCATCCAGTCATTCAGTCAGCCAGCAATCCAGTCTCCCAGTCAGTCAGTCATCCAGTCAGCCAGTCACCCGGTCAGTCAGTCAGCCAGTCATCCAGTCATCTCCAGCAGGGTCCTATCAGGTTGCTGCAGGGCCCCAGAGAGAGCGAGAGAGGGGGGGGGGGTTAAATTATGCTATATTGTATTGCGTAGTGCAGGTCTCCTCTCCCTGGGAAACACTGATGGGGATAGACCTAGAGTTAGTGTATAAAGGATGGTCTGGGGTCAGGGTTAGGGTTTAAATGATGGTCTGGGGTCAGGGTTAGGGTATAAAGGATGGTCTGGGGTCAGGGTTAGGGGTTAGGGTATAAATGATGGTCTGGGGTTAGGGTTAGGGTATAAATGATGGTCTTGGGTCAGGGTTAGGGGTTAGGGTATAAAGGATGGTCTGGGGTTAGAGTTAGGATATAAAGAATGGTCTGGAGTTAGGGTTGGGATATGAAGGATGGTCTGGGGTCAGGGTTTACATTACAGGAGCGGCAGCATGGACTACACAGAGCGAAAGACGTTGCTGTTTCTCGGTACTCAATATCAAAAGATACTTGATGTTGTTATCCTAATTTTCTGCTGTGGTAAATCACAAAAAACACTAGTCCAAGTTACATTGCCTCTCTTTTGGAAGGTTTTGCTTAGTTGTCGTAGTGCTTTTTGCTTTAAACATATAGCACCAATGCAACCTTGGTCAATGCTAAAAAACAAGAACTGGACCCAGATAAAGCATTGATTGAAGGCTGTGTACACAGAAGATTCAATGAATTTAAAGATAACATGATAATTCAATGGGAAGGAATGCTGTTGGGGGATTGTCTAGCGAAAGACCAATAAGAAATGATCTCGTATCCTTCTGGCAACGAGACCACCATTCTTAAACCTATAGGTCTAAGTTCAAAGGTCATGTCTGGATATTATAGGCCATCTGTAAACTAAGTCGGAGTGTTCCATTGTAGATTCATGACATTGTTTTTATGGAGGAATTGTCTTGGTGTTCTGAGAGACGATAGTTATGTGTTTTAAAGGCACTGTAAAGGTGAGTTATCTAGGCTGACGTAGCTGTTCCACAATGTCCTATGGCTCATTTCCTCCAAACGTTAGGTGTCGGGCCGGGCCGGGTCGGGTCGCTACGTATCGGAACGTTTACACTGCGCTTCCACCGCAAACGGGTACCCTAAAATGTAGGCGGGGGTGCATAGCTACATAACTGTTGTGACATCATAGTCAACGCGACAGAGTTAAAACATAACAATCACAATGGAGGATATGGAATGTTTTGCGTTCTTTCTTCTCGGTATGTGGACGCTGATTACAACAAAGAGGAAAGCTTTGTTTAAGTAAAGGCTTTAGGCAGAATAAAGGCAGAATAACGTCGAAATAAACAAGATCGTTTTTGGCATGCGGATGAGGACAATGCCTTGTTGGCTAAACATAGACAGCGCACAAAGTGACAATTTCTGTTGAGCCAATCAACCGTATTTAGTGTATCTAGCTCCACCTTTTGGGGCGGGGTGTGTGAGCTGGGAACCTCAACATAAGGGGCAGCGAAAAGTGGGACGGGACGGTTGTTTACCGTACCCTACACAGCGTTTGCCAGTGGAAGCGGGGTGCGGAGCGGGGTGATATGGGTTCACACAGTACACTCCCCGAAGAACTCGCAGGGTAGGTTAGAGTCTGCCAGTACTTTTACCTCACCTTCACTTCCATCCCTTTTACCTCAGACTTCATCAGAGTCGACATGTTTACACAAAATTACTTTCACTTTGAAATCCCACCTATTAGGCTGGTAATAATTTTTGTGTGGATCTTTAGCTTTTCTTTTATATAGTTTCTTCTTCCAGACTGTGGTTTGTTTTATGTGCCTGCTGGTATTTGTAGTTTAACCTGAGGTGTAGTCCTATGCGCAGGCATGACCAGGACAGTTACATAATAAAGACTCAATGCAGTCACCTGTGTTCTTTTGTGTACGCGTGTTAATACGTTGAAAAGAGAGTAATGTGTGTGTGCAAGGTCAGAGAGAAAGTGTGTGTGTGTGTGTGTGTGTGTGTGTGTGTGTGTGTGTGTGTGTGTGTGTGTTTGCTCTGTGACAACAGCAAGGTATACGTAAGCCTTTGGCATTTGCTGAGATTAGATATGATTTATGATTTCTCTCTGTCTGGGCATATTTACCAAATCAAATCCAGGCATCTGACATCCTCTACTTGTTGAGTGATCATGTCATTAAGAAAAGAGTTCTAATAAAGTATAGTGTAAAAATGGTGTTTTTTAGAGGTAAACCTGTGTGAGGAATCCTCTGCGCAGTAGTTTGTTTTAGACTCCGATGTTAAAGTAGAGCTTTGCGTGCGGCCTGGATGTTCCATGACTGTGGATGTGTCTGACAGAAGCACCAAGCTGCCCCGGGGCAGACAGACAGACAAAGACTGAGCGATCAATGAGCCACCGAGTTCCGCTGTGTTGCCTGTGCGTTCAAACGGCATCCTATTGGTCCACTTTTTTGTCCAGAGAGATATAGAGTGCAGGAAGAGTGTGTTGTGTTGGTGTGTCTGTGCAGGCTGCAAAAAAAAGAAGCCCAGCTGTGCACGGTCAGTATGGAGTTAAGTAAATATATGCAGCGTCTGATCAAGCCAACCAACAGGCTGATTTCATCAACATCACAGCCACCCACGGACGTACGCTGAACATTGAACAATATGTTCATTTCAAGCATTGGTCATTAATACAAGTTATAAGTTGATACATTACAACCAGAAGGTTTTTCATCGTTTTAATAACATCTCCTTAGTAAAAACTAAACATATATTTTACTCCATTACATATAAATATATAATTTGCGCAATGATCTATGGGCATTGGGGTGTACAATGAATTTACATGCCAGTGGTTGGAAAAATGGGTGAATTTCACTTGCATTGATCCTATGACCCAAACTTGTTCAATCTACTTACTTCATTTAGCCTAAACAACAACATATATTGTTTAGGAAAATCTTTGAAGTATCTCTTTAAAGGACAGCCCCTCCCTTTGCAGGAATGGCGGAGTGCACTCGACTCGATTTGGAAGATTGAGTCGATAGAAATTCAATGGTTTTGCGTCACAGCTCGACTTCAAACCATTGCAAACATGTGAAACCTGTAAACGCGACTATGACGGGCCTGGGAAACGTTCACATGTGACTTCACAGTGAAATTAAGGAAGGAAGGGAGGGAGGTTTTTAAAAGGACTTTAGAGTGGCTTCTTTATGTCCTGTAGTACTATGTGATGAAGGACAAAGGCAGGTATGCACCGGTCAGTATTCTTGGTAACCTAAGTGTCTTTGAGCGGAACCTTCATGAACTGAACCGTGAAAGGCCAGTGCCAACTGTTTTAGGTCTAGCAAATGTGGTGGGTGGGTTTGTATCATGAGCAGCACACACACACACACACACACACACACACATACAGGTAGGCTGGCACAAACAGGCTGCATAGAATGCAAGTATTTCAGTAATCTGTGAGTCAATATAAGTAGCCATAAGTAATCTGCTCGCATAGATTCTGTTGTTCTGTATGGACATGCTCGCTCTCTCTCTTTCTCCCACACACATACACACCCACACACACACAGTCTGTATTATGTACGTTAATGCGGCCTTTCAGGTGTCAGCTTACCTGGCGGCTTACATGCATACACGACATCTGCTCAAGGTGTGTGTGTGTGTGTGTGTGTGTGTGTGTGTGTGTGTGTGTGTGTGTGTGTGTGTGTGTGTGTGTGTGTGTGTGTGTGTGTAATACAAGCTCTCCACCCAGACATGTGGTTTTTAGGTGGTGGTGTGTCTGTTTGCGGTGACGGGCTCCAGAATGAGTTGTGCGTCATAGTTCTGATGCTACTTTATACAGACTTTCACTGGTTGTAGGGAAATAAATGTGTTTTTTATGTATACTATGTTTATGTTTTACCTTCATCTGTGTGTGTGTGTGTGTATTTGTATATATGCTTCTTCCTTGTATGTTTCTGCTTTCATAGAGTTGCCTATGAGCATGAAATTCACTATACAGATACATTTCATTTGATTGTGTGTGTGTGTGTGTGTGTGTGTGTGTGTGTGTGTGTGTGTGTGTGTGTGTGTGTGTGCTGCGCTTGCATGTTGTTTACCATGAGAAGCGTCACATTAGAATCAAGTGTCATGATGTCATTCCTCAGCACGTGTTACCCCTCAAGGACCTTTCAGTGAGGAGATGGAAATTAGACCTTCCCTCTCAGGATGACTGGCATTCCAGCCTGAAGGAATGTCTCTATAGGAGAGCTCTAAACGTCTTTGACGTTGTCTGAAGAGCTACGCTTGGCTTTTTCAAACAAATGAGCTAATGAGTTGTAAAAAAGCTATAATCAAGAAGAGCCTTCCCCTCACAATCACAGGTCTGTAACATTAGGCTGTGGGGCTGTGTTAGCGCTGCTAACTAACTAACGTTGGTTGTTTTTCGTCACTAAAAATTTAAATTTTTAAGTGGACTGTCCTCCTTTTGAGGTACTGCAGGGCTAAATATGATCCATATCCGGGTGAAGTGAGCCTGTTATTATTTGATTTTATTAAAGTGAATATTTGCAGTACTGGTAGTCCCTCTTCTCCCTATCTCTCCACTGCTCCATGTTAAAGACCTGTTCAGCAGATTCATATTCTAAATTAAAACAGTTGAATAGTTTGTATGATAATGTTGACCTTTTGCTAATATATTCTGTAATAACGTAGTGTTTTTGGATTGAGTGTAATAGTCATGCATGTGTCATGCTGTGTGTGTTTATTATCTTCTAGTGTTGGTTCTGTGTTTGTAGCGGTGTTTATGCGTGTTGGTTCTGTGTGTGTAGCGGTGTTTATGTGTGTTGGTTCTGTGTTTGTAGCGGTGTTTATGCGTGTTGGTTCTGTATGTCTAGCGGTGTTTATGTGTGTTGTTTCTGTGTTTGTAGCTGTGTTTATGTGTGTTAGTTCTGTGTTTGTAGCGGTGTTTATGCGTGTTGGTTCCGTGTTTGTAGCTGTGTTTATGTGTGTTAGTTTTGTGTTTATATGTGTTGGTTCTGTGTTTGTAGCTGTGTTTATATGTATTGGTTCCGTGTTTGTAGCTGTGTTTATGTGTGTTGGTTCTGTGTTTGTAGCTGTGTTTATGAGTGTTGGTTCTGTTTTTGTAGCGGTGTTTATGCGTGTTGGTTCTGTGTTTGTAGCTGTGTTTATATGTGTTGGTTCCGTGTTTGTAGCTGTGTTTATGTGTGTTGTTTCTGTGTTTGTAGCTGTGTTTATGAGTGTTGGTTCTGTTTTTGTAGCGGTGTTTATGCGTGTTGGTTCTGTGTTTGTAGCTGTGTTTATTTGTGTTGTTTGCAACCTTCTTTTGAACCTTATTAACCCTAATCATTACAAGAACCATGTTCGTTCTTTCAGCAACGACCTGAGGGGAACAGAATTCCCAGAAAACGAGAACACATTCATGCAGACCTCCCCAGCGCGGGAGCGATCCAGTGGCACTGGGGCAGTATGAGTTTTATAAGTGCCTTGCTCGAAGGGAACACGTCGGCTCAAAAGAGCGCTTTTTTAAATGTATTGCTTTAGAAACATACCGTTCCCAAGTCAATTGGTCTGTAGAAGCCTGCAGCTCTTGTGCTCCTTTTTCAATTGATTTGAAGCATATCTATGGTTTAAAACAGTTCCCAGATCAGTTGGTCTATAGAAGCCTGCTGCTCTTGTGCCTCTTCTTCAATTGATTTGAAGCATATCTATGGTTTAAAACAGTTCCCAGATCAGTTGGTCTATAGAAGCCTGCTGCTCTTGTGCCTCTTCTTCAATTGATTTGAAGCATATCTATGGTTTAAAACAGTTCCCAGGTCAGTTGGTCTATAGAAGCCTGCTGCTCTTGTGCCCCTTTTTAAATTGATTAGAAGCATATCTATGATTTAAAACAGTTCCCAGGTCAGTTGGTCTGTAGGAGCCGCTGTGCTTTTCATTCAAACCCAACCAGCCTATATCTGATCCCTAGTCATGGTGGCTGACTGGTGTGTTTTTTTTAAACTGCTGACATGGTTACTCCTGTGGCCTCTGCGTGAAGCGACCCATCTGTCCGTCAGGGTGTGTTGTGTCGTGATGTCATGACGTGGTGGAAGGTGTGAAAAGGAGTGGGGGGAGGGGGGGGGGGCGTTGCTGGCGGCAACGGCATGGAGAATAGGATGTTGTTGTCATGTTATATAGAAGAGTTGAAGAACGCTTTAGTTCACCCGTTGAAAGCAATACGTTTTATGTGGACACTAAAACGGCAATCATTTTATCTTCGTCACTTTATTGATTCCTTTTGATTGATACCAAATCATGGCCATTGGTTCATGGAATGCAAAC
>JAPMUY010003509.1:17500-22500 GCA_026901105.3 Galaxias olidus
ACTGTGCTGTGAGGCCATTATTGACACATTAGTGATAGGTGGTTGTTGTCCCAATGGGATGATCTCATTTAACACAGAGGTGTCAGCAATAATATTACGTTTGCTTAACTTATCTGAGCACTGTTCTCAACGTTATGCAGTGCACTGTTGAGTCAAAAACCCCAACCAACTTAAATGTACCAAAGAAGAAGATCCGCTCTTTGACAGTATTTGGGATGACATTTGAGCAGCAAGAGTCCCACTTTGATTCGTGTGTGTGTGTGTGTGTGTGTGTGTGTGTGTGTGTGTGTGTGTGTGTGTGTGTGTGTGTGTGTGTGTGTGTGTGTTGCACAGCAACCTGAGCTAAATAGACTTCCTGCTGACAGCTATTTAGGTTTTCTCTTCAGAACTGCTCCCCTCTCGTTTTTTTCTCTTTTTTTCTTACCAAGACCCCGGTGTGACCCTGGGTTCTAATACGACAGGCAGCACGGTTATTGCCCAAGCTTGGCATGCGAACATTCATTGACTGTAAATGACGAATGTGACCCACGTTGATAGCCTTAATCTGATAATAGGATCCATACTCATAATGAGTCTGTTGATTCACCAAGGTCGTCATTGAGGGGTTGCGTTATACAGTCAGTCAGGCTTTTCTGTTGCTGTTGTTGTTGTTGTTGTTGTTTTAGGAGGCCTGAGCACTGTGTTGGTCAATAATCCTATTGGTCTTAATAGATCATTGTGGATTTCTCCTCAACTTTTACCAATAACGTTTTGTGGGACATTTGTTTTTGCTCTTTTGTGCTTGTTGAAAGGTCCAGCAGGTTTCACCAAACAAGAACACAAGGACTAAATGAGGATACAGGGAGGAATCTTTAATTAGCCAAATTGAAGCTCGTCCCGGGGTTGCGTTTGTGTGCTAAAGAGAGCCCACTGTCAGTGCCAGTGTGGTGGTAAAACATTCCTGGCCACGTCGTTGAGGAGACGGCAACTTTCTCCTTCCGTCTCACACTGATGACCTCACCGTGACACCCCTGTGTGACTCATGCTAGCTATGAGGGGTGGAAAGAGATTATGAAGTGGCGTGTGTGTGTGCGTGTGCGTGTGCGTGTGCGTGTGCGTGTGTGTGTGTGTGTAAGCGATGTGGTCACCGTTGCTATCAAACTCTAGCATCTAAATCTCCTCTGATTTGAGAAATGTGAACGGTTACTCAATCACGCTAATAAGACACATCGTGTGTATTTAGAGCAGGTGTGACTGTGTCTACAGCCGCAGGCTGCAAATATACAGCCAACCAACTATCCAGCAACTATTAGCATCCTTCCTACTATAGAATGTAGCCTGCCGTTAAGCGTAGGCCTCTACTGGTCTCTGTGGACCGTTTAGCTTGGTGCTATTTAGCTGCTACGCTATCGGCCTTCTCTTAGGAAGAGTGTGTAGTGTGTACCTCATTTCCTGTCATTTCTTGTCCCTCTTTATCTCAGCTGTGTTTTGGGCTTGAGAGTGACTCATCCTCTTCTCTCCCTAAAACTTTATTTAAACATTGAGACACTGCACTGCCTTGACCCCATGACCTCGGTTTATCGACCCTTGACCTTTCTTACGGTTGAGCTATGACAAACAGGCCAAAATAAAGAAATGGGGACAAAAAGTATAAAGGTGGATGCATTTGGACTGAGCACAATGCTACTAGTGCTGTTTTCTCAGTTGATCTTAGAACTGTTGACTGTAATTCATGAATAGTTGTAAACGTACAGGATATTCAAGTAATACTGCCTTTGTGACAAAGCGTAGCTGAACAGTTTTACATTTCTCGCAAAATATGTGAATGTTTTATCACAATCTTTGTCATGCTCATGGTTTTTGTCCCACTTTCTCCTATCGCTTCCTCATTCCCTCTCTCCCTCCTCTCTCTGCAGCATACCTCGCTCGCTGCCAGCCGCTCAGACAAAGGCACCGGTTGGTCGAGCCGGTCGCTAGGCGCCAGGTGTCGGAACTCCATCGCCTCGTGTTCCGACGAGCAGCCGCACATCGGAAACTACCGGCTCCTCAAGACCATCGGCAAGGGCAACTTCGCCAAAGTCAAGCTGGCACGCCACATACTGACCGGCAGAGAGGTGCGTTACAGGGGGGGAAGGAGGGAGAGAGGGGAGTGTTTTAACGGACAGAATGAGTCAAAGTCAAGCTGGCACGCCACATACTGACCGGCAGAGAGATGGGTTACAGGGGGGAGGAGAGGGAGAGAGGGGAGTGTTTTAATGGACAGAATGAGTCAAAGTCAAGCTGGTACGCCACATACTGACCGACAGAGAGATGGGTTACAGTGGGGAGGAGAGGGAGAGAGGGAGAGAGGGGAGTGTTTTAACGGACAGAATGAGTCAAAGTCAAGCTGGCACGCCACATACTGACTGGCAGAGAGATGGGTTACAGGGGGGAGGAGAGGGAGAGAGGGGAGTGTTTTAACAGACAGAATGAGTCAAAGTCAAGCTGGCACGCCACATACTGACTGACAGAGAGATGGGAGAGAGAGAGAGAGAGAGAGAGAAGAAGTGCTGGAGATGAGAGAGAGAGAGAGAGAGAGAGAGAGAGAGGAAGGAAGGACTGAACAAGAGAAGAGATGATGAAGGGAATGATATTCACTTGAACCAATGTTTGAGGGTAGAGAAGGCAAACGAGAGAAACGACCAAGCCTTATTTCCAGGCCATAGAGATCGTAGTCGACCAGCCGATCCCACGTTGCCTGGACAGATACTCAGTCTGATAGGACGAGCAGCCCACGTCATGATGTATTGATCTGGTGGAACAGTGAGTGGCCAATCCAGTCCCTGTTTTCTTTCCACCCAGGCTTCCATCAGGCCTTGGGGGAAACAGTAGACGTGAGTTCAGAGGAGAAGGTGGTTCACGACCAAAGGGAAACTAGGCGAGAGAGAAGTCAAGAGACCTTACGATTAAGCTAGTGTGGGTGTGCTTTTGTTTTCATTCTCTTTTTCTCTCTCTCTCTCTTTCACGCCCTCGCTCTCTTACTCCCCCTCTCTTTCTCTGTCTGTCTGTCTTTCTGTCTGTCTCTTTCTCTCTCTCTCTCTCTCTCTCTCTCTCTCTCTCTCTCTCTCTCTCTCTCTCCCCCTCTCTTCCCCCCTCCCCCTCTCTCTCTCTCTCTCTCACTCTCCGTCCCTCTCTCTCTCTCTCTCTCTCTGTGTATGTGTTCAGATACAATGAGCTCAGTCTGCCAGTTAAATGCTGACCTACATTGGTTTAAGTAGATAATTCTGTGGCTGGGTAGAGAGTCCATGCATTCTGCTGGCCAATATGGTGCTTGCTTGGTCATGTGAGACAGGAAGAGATCTGGGTGAGTTTGTTTCTTTCCCCTTGACCATATCAAGTCCTATGAAAGCCCGTTTTAATACGTTTCACTGCACAAGATTTCACTCACCCTTTGAACGCGCAACACCGCCGCAGTTAAACCTCCAATGGCCCTGATCCAAAAGTCCACTTAGTATTTGGGACAATGGACGCACGTCATCGTTGCTATCCGAAAAGGATAGGGGGGAAAGGCAATTTGAGATCAGTTAATGTCAGCATGTTGTGACAGAGTTAATTCAAAAATAATTATACAAATATGTTGGCTATAGTTGTTTTCAAATTGTGGAGTGTTTTTATTTGATGATACATAGAACACTGTGGACTCAAAGCAAGTTGATACTGGCACAGTAGAAGCCTTCTTTATTTACGATGTCATCAAATCTTGACATAAATCTATAACTTTGTGTTCCTTGTGTTTTCTGTTTCACAGGTGGCAATAAAGATCATTGACAAGACCCAGCTCAACCCAACCAGCCTACAGAAGGTGAGAGAGACCTGGAGGCGTGTTAGCATGTGCGTGTGTGTGTGTATATGTGTTGATGTCTTGCTTCTTTGTGCCTGTGTCAGCACTCGTGTGTGTGTGTGTGTGTGTGTGTGTCACAAGACACAGCTTCGTGATGAAAAGATAAAACGACTGTCTGTGTGTAAACAGGTCTAAACAAGGTCTATGACGCCTCTGTTTGACACAAACAAACACACACACACACACACACACACACACACACAATCCAAGCAGAACGACATGTCAGCAGATAGTCTGTATTTGCTTCCATCTGACCTTTCAGACATGGAAGGATGGACTCTGTATCCATAGAAGTGTCTGGCTAGAGTCCCACACTGTGTAGGTCTGTTAGCCGTGGCTGCAGAGAACTGGGGCTCTGTTGTGACATGAACAGTGGGACAGTTGTTGTTGTGTCAGTAGAAGCAGGGATCACATCCATGTAATAGATGTCTGTTGTTGTGTCAGTTGAAGGACAGTAGATGTCTGTTGTCATGTCAGTAGAAGCAGGGATCACCATCTATAGAGGCAGTAGGTGTCTGTTGTCATGTCAGTAGAAGCAGTGATCACCATCCATATAATAGATGTCTGTTGTGTCAGTAGAAACGATGGTCACCATCTATAGAGAGTAGATGTCTGTTGTCGTGTCAGTAGAAGAGACAGCGGGTATCAGTAGAAGCAGGGATCATCATCTATAGGGACAGTAAATGCTGAACAGAGGGTTGACCTCTGCCCCAGTTACAAGATAAAGCCACTTCAACTTTGACCTAGGTGGTTTTTTTTTGGGGGGGTGGGGGGGTTAAATGTTGGAAAGCAGACAAATTTACATTAATCGCCAACAATGTATCTGTCATCCAGTGGTCACAGTTATGGTTTGACAGGAAAACAACCACTAAGAAAGTTTCTCCCAAAAAGATTTTTTTTTTGCCTTAGCCGTTAGCACTGTCTGCTGGTGCAGTATAAAGAGCTCTGTGGTTCCATCCTCCTTTACAGAGTGGAAACGCCGATAGTGTGTTCGCTTTCTTCTGAGAGGGACATGCTGTTGACTTTGCTTAACTAAGCAAACCGGAGTAGTGAAGTGGCTGACCTCGATTCAGACACCGTCGGCCATTGATTCACACAGACGTCCAATAGCACGCACTGAGGCGTTGTAATAGCAGGCTCC
>JAPMUY010003509.1:30000-32500 GCA_026901105.3 Galaxias olidus
AGAGAGAGAGAGAGAGAGAGAGAGAGAGAGAGAGAGAGAGAGAGAGAGAGAGAGAGAGAGAGAGAGAGAGAGAGAGAGAGAGAGAGAGAGAGAGAGAGAGAGAGAGAGAGAGAGAGAGAGAGAGAGAGAGAGAGAGAGAGAGAGAGAGAGAGAGAGAGAGAGGCTTATGTGATTATTGTCTTCAGGGGGGTCAGGTTGAACAGCTGATGCACCCAGCTCACAATTAAATCAACCACTCTCAATGTGTCTGTGTGTGTGTTCAAGCGTCAACGTGTGTTAAATGTATTGGAACCTCTTAGTAGGCGTTTGGTGTGTGTGTGTGTGTGTGTGTGTACACAAGGCTTAATGAGAAGTCATCACTACAATTATTATGTAATTTGTTTGTGTTAGTTAGCTTATTTGTTAGCATGTCTGTGTTAGCGATACGGTTCTTCTAGCAGCTGAAATTCACTGGAGCGGTTTGTTACAAGGTGTTGTTAGCGTCACTTCGTCGCTCCTACTTTAAGTGGTACAGAAGTAAAATAGATCAAAACAGCGTTTTTAAAAGCCTTATTCCGAACTGCCTGTGAATTTGATTGAACAAAGTGGAACGGACGGCTCCGATAACATCGGATGTGTCTGATGTTCACCTTTTGCCCCGGGCCGTGGTGGGTGTCCATGTTAGATAAAACACGTCGATCTTCAAGTTCAGGGTAACGACACATACTGTACACATCAACCATAATAGAGGTTGCTGTGCGTGTGTGTGTGTGTGTGTGTACTTCTCAAATGAACTTGCCCTCAGGGGATTTTTGAATCCTTGGAATGTATCTGTTGTTCTAATTTGACATCTGTGAAAACACTCACTCACTGACGCGCATACCAACCTTCACACACACACACACACACACACACACACACACACACACACACACACACACACACACACACACACACAGCCAGCCTGCTCGGGGCAGCAGGGGAAGTTATGTCATCACAGTGAGCCTGCGTTAGCTCACAATGAGGAAGTGCAGAGCGAGACAGAGTTCAGTAGACAGAGTTCCATGATGACTAAAGCGATATGCAGAGCTTCAGTTTGTTCAGACTTTCTTCAAGCGCTCGTCTGCTAACATCCTGTCGGGCGGCTGCAAAGTCGTCGTCCCCGGTTACTATCTTCCCCTTTATTATTCCAGGCCCCTCGTGTTGTTCTTTAGCGTCCGAGGGAAACTCAGTGTGTCTGAGCCTCTAGACTCTGGAAGAAGACGTGGTGCATCTGTTGTCCTGTTAGATAATGTAATGCTTATTTATCTGTCTGTCTGTCTGTCTGTCTGTCTGTCTGTCTGTCTGTCTGTGTGTGTGTGTGTGTGTGTGTGTGTGTGTGTGTGTGTGTGTGTGTGTGTGTTTCTGTTGGTGTGTCAATGTCCTGGAAGAAGAAGTGGTGCGTTTTATGACAGCGTCTGTTGTCGTCTTAGATAATATAATGCTTATTTACATGTGTGTTGGTGTTGCCCTGTTAGATAATATAGTGATTATTCATTTGTCTGTCAGTGTGTCTGTGTCTGCTCCTATATATGTGTGTGTGTGTGTGTGTGTGTGTGTGTGTGTGTGTGTGTGTGTGTGTGTGTGTGTGTGTGTGTGTGTGTGTGTGTGTGTGTGTGTGTGTGTGTGTGTGTGTGTGTGTGTGTGTGTATGGCAGATGAGCATCGAGCAGAGAGACAGGACTTGCACCTCGCCGACTGTGCTTTACACGATGTGTCTGTGTTCCTGTTGGTGTGTGTGTGTGTGTGTGTGTGTGTGTGTGTGTGTATGAATCTATTGGCTGTTCTCTAAGTCTTCTTGGGTGGGATCCACTGAACCTGTGTGTGTGTGTGTGTGTGTGTGTGTGTGTGTGTCCTCCTCAGACATATGGACAGCATAGATCTGCTGAAAGGCATGGAGACAGGTTGTCAGGTAGACAGGTAGCACATGTTTGAGAGAGAGAGAAAGAGAGAGAGCCTATACTGTAGACTGTAGAGCAAAACAACAGTAGCAGGGAGAAAGAGAAGAAATTAGATTAAAGAGAAACACTAGAACGAGACATGGAGGAAAAACAGCAGCAGCAGCAGCAGCAGCAGGAGGAGGAGGAGGAGGAAGAGGAGGAAGAGGAGGAGGAAGAGGAGGAAGGAGGGACACTGTTTCCCAGGCCAGACTCGGGAGATGAAATGAGAGTGGGAAAAAAGGAAAGTTAGCGGCCATCTCCCTGGGCAACACAGTGTGAAGTCCAAGAATAACCATTTTCTCTTTCTCTCTCTCTTTTACTCTCTCTATCTCTCTCCCTCTTTCTCTCTCTCTCTATTCTTTTTCTTTTTCTTTCCGCGACTCTCGCTTAAATCTTTCGCCTTCATTCTGTCCCATCCATAACTTCTCTTTCTCCATCCTGCTCAATCTTCTCTCTCTCTCTCTCTCTCTCTCTCTCTCTCTCTCTCTCTCTCTCTCTCTCTCTCTCTCTCTCTCTCTCTCTCTCTCTCTCTCTCTCTCTCTC
>JAPMUY010003509.1:37500-97500 GCA_026901105.3 Galaxias olidus
TGAGTTTCAACTCTTTTTTTTTTCTTTGTATTCAATAAGAACAATGTTATGAAGGGTCCAACCAATTCTCTGAAGATTTGAGTTGCACCCATATATTGGCCTTTTTTTGTTTTGTATTCAACTACAGCAAATTATGAAGGACAAATGGATGAATATAGGCTACGAAGGAGAGGACCTGAAGCCTCACACAGAGCCGGAGGAAGACCACAACGATGCCAACCGCATAGGTGGGGGGGAAACTACAACTCCCATCATGCACCAAGTCCATGCTCCTTGTTTATGTTAATCTTATATTACTGACTGCTCTCGTTGTTGTTTTGCCATCGTCGTTGCTTTCTTTTGTGTAACACCACCCTTATTCCCCCTGTTCTCTCTCTCACTCTCTCCCTGTCTCTCTCTCTCTCTCCCTGTCTCTCTCTCTCTCTCTCTCTCTCTCTCTCTCTCTCTCTCTCTCTCTCTCACTCTCTCTCTCTCACTCTCTCTCTCTCTCTCTCTCTCTCTCTCTCTCTCTCTCTCTCTCTCTCTCTCTCTCTCTCTCTCTCTCTCTCTCTCTCTCTCTCTCTCTCTCTCTCTCTCTCTCTCTCTCTCTCTCTCTCTCTCTCTCTCTCTCTCTCTCCAGAGGTGATGGTAGGGATGGGCTACTCCAGAGACGAGATCAAAGACGCTTTGTCCACTCAGAAGTACAATGAGGTCACTGCCACGTACCTGCTGCTGGGCCGCAAGACTGAGGTGTGTGTGTGTGTGTGTGTGCGTGTGTGTGTGTGTGTGTGTGTGTCTGTAGATGACACAAGAACGAGGTGTGTGTGTGTGTGCGTGTGTGCGTGCGTGCGTGTGTGTGTGTGTGTGCGTGTGTGTGTGTGTCTTGTGTTTGTGGGTAACATAAGAGCCAATTTGAAGTAGGTTGGTGTTGACCTTTTAGTTAACTGTATTTCCATCTCTCATTACCAGGAGACCAGTGTGACTGTGTCTCACCTCTATAGTTAACGATCTCTGATTGTATTGAGTATTTATATCTCTATAGTTAACTATCTCTGATTGTATTGAGTATTTATATCTCTCTATAACAGCACTGTGTAACACCTCTATAGTTAACTATCCCTGATTTTATTGAGTATTTATATCTCTATAATAGGACACCTCTATAGTTAACTATCTCTGATTGTTTTGAGTATTTATATCTCTATAATAGGACACCCCTGTAGTTAACTATCTCTGATTGTATTGAGTATTTATATCTCTCTATAACAGGACTGTGTAACACCTCTTAACTGTAGTTATGAGTATTTCCGTCGTTCTGTACCAGGAGAGTGGTGGGGGTGTGTCTCGGTCCGCCAGCAGTCTGAGTCTGGCCCGAGCCCGGCCCAGCACCATCACCAACGGAACCACCAAGAACTCTGCAGCCACTACCTCTTCCTCCACTGGGCCCTCCTCTTCCTCTGCCAGCGCCGGTCACAAGGTGCAGCGCAGCACCTCCACCTATCACCCACGGCGACGGCACTCTGACTTCTGTAAGAAACACACACACACACACACACACACAATTAAGCACACAACATCGTTTTTGTGGTTCAAATTGTACTTAGGACATAGATAGCAGATGGTGTATCTTACATACCTTCATACATACAGTACTGTGCATAGGTTTTAGGCAGGGGATGCCGTTTTGAAGGCCAAGGGTGGTCAAACCAAATATTGATTTGATACAGCTTTGCTTTTCCCTCACTTTGTATTTTATGAATTAATAAAAATAAAAAAAAATTTACATTTATATACCGTATATATATATATATTTTTTTTTTTCTAACTTTCAAGACTTCACACCTGCCTGAAACCTTTGCACAGGACTGTACATACAACCGTTAATTTAGGTAAACCATATATGGAAATAGTTTTTATACAAATTTTACTTGGATTAGGAAAAAATTTATTAGCACATGAAGAAAGAACCCAGTGTCATTTTGTGTGTGTGTGTGTGTGTGTGTGTGTGTGTGCGTGTGTGTTTAGGCGGTCCGTCAATACCAGGCTCCGCCCACCCAAAGCGCAGCCCTAGTGGTGTGGCTGATGGGGCGGGGCTTAAAGAAGAGCGCCTGTCTGTCAGGAAGGCTAGCACCAACGCGGTTGGCTCTCGCAGCATCCCGCCCCCTTCTAGCCCTATGGTTAGCTCCGCCCACAACCCAAATAAGGCCGAGATACCCGACCGACGCAAGGAGGTGAACGTGACTACGGTAAGGGGGACCACATTCAGTGTGACACCGTGCTACGACTGTGATGGTGCTGGGGGGCGGGGGGACTTTTATTAGTGCAGCACCATAGGGGGAGGATTATGAAGGTGACACCTTGAGCTAAAATCTCGTACCCAATCTATTCAGCAAACACCAGAATGGATGTATCTGGCACACCATAGGCTCAAATCAGGGGTTAATACTCCAGGTGTTAGGGTGAGGGGGAAGTATATTCATGGGACACCAGTCAATGTTCTCAGAGCAGTTTATGGACAGGGCAAGGCCTGGTCACGGCAGAGGAGAGATTATCCAGCAGCCATATTGTTAGTGAATTAGGTTTACCAACACGACTGTAAGCTTGTGTGGCCAGGTTAAAAGAGAATTAACCCTTTACGGTGTGCGACTGACCCTTTGATGACCGGGTGCACTGAACAGATGGTGTTCTAAAACCCTAGAATTCAAATCAGTCACGAATAGAGCCCTCCTGTGCCCCTGGGAGGAAATAGGGAGATATTACCAAATCCATTTTCCCGCACATTGTTGGCTGTCTAGATTTGACTTGATTAGTCGATTTCACAGTTCATGTATAGATGTTTAAAAACAAATCCCTGATGCGTTCCATAAGACACCATATTGATCCAGGCAAAGAACGTGGCATGTAGCTTTTGGCCAATTGGTCACTCTGTCATCGCTGTCTGAGAAACGGTCACTGAAACGGATGTGTTTCCACGGTTACCAGAACAACATCCCAGCCAGTGCCATGACGCGAAGGAACACGTATGTGTGCACGGACCGCAACAGCACCGACCGACACACACTCCTGCAGAACGGCAAGGAGAACAGGTGAGACCTGACTGTGTGTGTTGTGTGTTGTAGTGTGTAGTGTGCTGTATAGTGATCTTCTTCTTTCTGTGTGTGTGTGTGTGTGTGTGTGTGTGTGTGTGTGTGTGTGTGTGTGTGTGTGTGTGTGTGTGTGTGTGTGTGTGTGTGTGTGTGTGTGTGTTCTGTATTCACATGAGGGGGAATCATCAGCATGATCACAGCATAGTTCACCACCTATTACTCTCATGTGTGGTTGTGCTCTGAGTGGATAGTGGGTGTGTGTGTGTGTGTGTGTGTGTGTGTGTGTGTGTGTGTGTGTGTGTCCTGACACGGAGGATAAAGAGATTAGGCTCTGTGCACGTGCGTGTGCACGTTGTTGTGACAGATGGTCGTCTGTTTCTCAGGCACAGAGCTTGACAGACACCATCTCCTTCCTTCCTCTCTTTCTCTCTCTCTCTCTCTCTCTCTCTCTCTCTCCCTCTCTCTTATCTTTCTCTCTCTCCTTCATTCCCTCAATCTCTATCTCCCTCTCTCTCTCTTTGTCTCTCCATCTCTCTCTCTCTCTCCGTCTCTCTCTCTCTGTCTCTCTCCTCCTCTCTTCCTCTTTGTCTCTTTCTATTTTCTCTGTTTAACCCTTTTTTCTTTTTCCCTTTTTTTTCTCTTCTTTCTCCATTTCAATCTTAAATCTTTCCGTCTCTCCTTTATCCCTTTTCTTCCTTCCTCCCTCCCTCCCTCCCTCCCTCCCTCGTGTCTCTGGGGCAACGGCAGAAGGTTCCTGACCTGTCATGTGACCTAAAGTCCCTGCACTCCCTTTGGTCTGGCACGTGGACG
Organism: Galaxias olidus; assembly: GCA_026901105.3. Taxonomy (NCBI): domain Eukaryota; kingdom Metazoa; phylum Chordata; class Actinopteri; order Galaxiiformes; family Galaxiidae; genus Galaxias; species Galaxias olidus. The sequence goes on from JAPMUY010003509.1 coordinate 41,376, forward strand.
AGGGAGAGAGGGAGAGAGAGAGGGAGAGAGAGAGAGAGAGAGAGAGAGAGAGAGAGGGAGAGGGAGAGAGAGAGAGAGAGAGAGAGAGAGAGAGAGAGAGAGAGAGAGAGAGGGAGAGAGAGAGAGAGAGAGAGAGAGAGAGGTGTCATAATGATGGAAAGAGGGATGGAAGCCAGGGATGTTTCCTGGTCAATTAAGGATAAATGAGAGAGAGAGAGAGAGAGAGAGGAGAGAGAGAGAGGAGAGAGAGAGAGAGAGAGAGAGAGAGAGAGAGAGAGAGAGAGAGAGAGAGAGAGAGAGAGAGAGAGAGAGAGAGAGAGAGAGAGAGAGAGAGAGAGAGAGAGAGAGAGAGAGAGAGAGAGAGAGAGAGAGAGAGAGAGAGAGAGAGAGAGAGAGAGAGAGAGAGAGAGAGAGAGAGAGAGAGAGAGAGAGAGAGAGAGAGAGAGAGAGAGAGAGAGAGAGAGAGAGAGAGAGAGAGAGAGAGAGAGAGAGAGAGAGAGAGAGAGAGAGAGAGAGAGAGAGAGAGAGAGAGAGAGGGGGTAGAGTGAGGATAGATTGAAGCAGAGAGAGAGAGACAGAGACGGGGTAGAGTGAGGATAGATTAAAGCAGAGAGAGAGAGACGGAGTAGAGTGAGGATAGATTGAAGCAGAGAGAGAGAGAGACAGACGGGGTAGAGTGAGGATAGATTGAAGCAAAGAGAGAGGGAGAGAGAGAGAGAGAGGGAGAGAGAGAGAGAAACAGAGAGGGGTTGGGGAGACTGAGGATGGATTTAAGCAGAGAGGGGAGTGTAGAGGGGACGGGTGTGTTGGGGTAAAGTAAGGATAGGTGGTAGCAGAGAGAGAGAGAGAGAAAAGGGGCTGCAGAGGGAGAGAGAGAGAAAGTGGCTGCAGAGGGAGAGAGAGAGAGAGAAAAGGGGTGCAGAGGGGAGACGGTGTAGAGAGAGAGAGAGAGAGAGAGAGAAAAGGGGTGCAGAGGGGGAGACGGTGTAGAGAGAGAGAGAGAGAGGGAGAGAGAGAGAAAGGGGCTGCAGAGGGAGAGAGAGAAAAGGGGTGCAGAGTGGGAGACGGTGTAGAGAGAGAGAGTGAGGAGGAGAGGGTGTAGGGAGAGAGTGAGTGAGAGAGTGAGGAGGAGAGGGGGTGTAGAAAGGGAGGGGTGTGTTGGGTAATGCAGTGACAGGCGTTGGGCCAACATAATCCCCAGCGACTACAGGGAGTCTGTGAATGTGATGCCGCTGTGTAAAGGCTGACACACACACACACACACACACTTCAAACTGACTGTGTAGAGGCTGACACACACACACTTCAAACTGACTGTATAGAGGCTGACACACACACACACACACTGACTAGAGGCAGAGGCTGACACACACACACACACACACACACACACACACACACACACACACACACACACACACACACACACACACACACACACTTCAAACTGACTATATAGAGGCTGACACACACACACACACTTCAAACTGACTATATAGAGGCTGACACACACACACACACACACACACACTTCAAACTGACTATATAGAGGCTGACACACACACACACACACACTTCAAACTGACTATATAGAGGCTGACACACACTCACACACACACTACACTGACTATATTGAGGCTGACACACACACACCCACATACACCCACTTCAAACTGACTATATAGAGGCTGACACACACACCCCCACATACACACACTTCAAACTGACTATATAGAGGCTGACACACACACACACCCACATACACACACTTCAAACTGACTATATAGAGGCTGACACACACACACACACACACTTCAAACTGACTATATAGAGGCTGACACACAGACACACACTCTAAATTGACTGCACAGCGGCGGACCACACACACATTTCAGAGAGACTTGTACAAGCAAATGCATGCACACACAAAGGAAGCAAATTATTTAAAAAAAAAAAAGATCTTACAATATGTGCACACATACACCAACATACATACACACACACACACACACACACACACACACACACACACACACACACACACACACACATACACACTCAAAGAGGCTGCTAAACTCTCGCTGCGCTAACATGTATACAAACACAATAGGGGAGTGAGTGAGATATGTGCCAACCATCGGCCAAAGTTTGATTTTAAAGGTGGAGGGGGGGGGGGGCAGCTAGTTCCTCCAGTTTCTGTATATGTCAAGTTGTACTGCCTTCTGAAAAAGTGCGGGGGGCACATGCCTCCTCTCCGCCATCCCACCTCCTTTCTCCTCCTCTCCTCCATCCCACCTCCTTTCTCCTCCTCTCCTCCATCCCACCTCCTTTCTCCTCCTCTCCTCCATCCTTCCATCCTTTCTCGAGACTCCCCTGCCACTTTAGACCTTTCTTCTCTTTTGTTTTAAACAACCTAATGTTACCCCCTCCATGCTTCCACTGCTTGGTGTGTCAGTTTGTTTGCGTCCGTGTGTGTGTGTGTGTGTGTGTGTGTGTGTGTGTGTGTGTGTGTGTGTGTGTGTGTGTGTGTGTGTGTGTGTGCGCACTGCCCAGGCGTTGGGCTTTGTTGTGTTAGTGTTATCTAGAGCGTTAAGGAAAGTAGCCTGGGGGAGGATGAGAGGGTGTGAGGAAGAGAAGAGGGGAGGAGAGGAGAGACAGAGGAGGGCGGGGCTGGGTGGGGTGGGAAGGGGGTGAGGGGATGGCGAGGGGAGGACAGAGAGGAGGGCGGGGTGGAGTGGGGAGTGGGAGTCAGAGGGAGGGTATGAGGGTATGTGTATGAGGGAATGTTTATGTGTGTGTTACTGTTATGTGTCTGTGGAAATCATAGACAAACCGTCAACATAACTCTGTCTCTAATGTCTAGTTTGTGTGTGTGTGTGTGCGTGTGTGTACAGTGACTGTGTGTGTGTGTGTGTGTGTGTGTGTGTGTGTACAGTGACTCTGTGTGTGTGTGTGTGTGTGTGTGTGTGTGTGTGTGTGTACAGTCACTCTATGTGTGTGTGTACAGTGACTCTATGTGTATTTGTGTGTGTGTGTGTGTGTGTGTGTGTGTGTGTGTGTGTGTGTGTGTGTGTGTGTGTACAGTGACTCTGTCTGCCTGGGTCTCCCTGTCCAGTCACACATGATTTAGCCTGGTCAGAGGCTAATGTGTTTATTTGACCTCATTAAGCACAGTTCAAAACCCAATGTCTAGTGTGTGTGTGTGAGTGTGTGTGTGTGTGTGTGTGTGTGTGTCTATTTATTTCTTTATCTTTCTTTCTCTCGTTCCTCCATCGATCACTGGTGTTGTATATTCCTATAGATACAGATATGATACAGATGTCATATCACATTTCCATTCTGGTTTTTACATTCTTCGCTTTCTTTTATGTCATGCAGTCTCTTCTTTTTTTAATTAACTCATGATTTAAAAAAATCGGTTTCTACCATTTGATGATCCTGTTCTCTCTCTCTTTCTCTCTCTCTCTCTCTCTCTCTCCTCCCCCACAGCTCAATCTCCCACCGCCTCCCCCTGCCTCCCCCTCCACCCACAGCATCGCCGGGGCCTCCGGCGTCTCCCCCTCTCCCTCCTCCTCCTCCACCCCGTCCTCCCGCCTGACCCGAGGCTCCACGGTGCGGAGCACCTTCCACGGCGGCCCCATCCGAGACCGCCGCCCGCCCTCCCACGCCCCGCCCGTCTCCCCCACGCTGTCGCACGACGCCAGCCCCCTCCCCCACGCACGCACCAGGGCCTCCTCCAACCTCTTCAGCAAGCTCACCTCCAAACTCACCCGCAGGTAAGGGGAGAGAGGGGGAGGGAGAGGGGAGGGGGGAGAGGGAGGGGAGAGGAAGGGGGGAGGGGGATGAAAGGGGAGAGAGGGCAGAGGGGAGAGAGGAACAGACTGTTCTGAAACACTTATGGTAGTTGGAAAATTCAGTGTCAGTCTTTTCAATGCTCTTAGGTTTTATGAAGACGAAGGATGGACAAGTTTCTTGAGGTACTTAGGCTAAAAGGTTAATGGTTTCTGTCAAACTATTCAAAAAGAGGGTTTTAAAATTACTTTCATTAAAATGAACTAAGTCAAGTCGAATCATTGGCTGTTGGCGACTTTATGCCAGAGTAGGACAACTTTTTCATGCTTTAATTCTAATAGCTATGGCCAATATGGCCGTTGTCAGACGGTCAAGTGGTTCTAGGTGGGGGAAAACCGGTTTGGGCTGGATTCTGGTGGTCGGGGCAACGAAGATAAGCAACAGCGTTAATTATGGTCAGTTCATTGGCTCATTCTGATTGAGTTAATGTAATGGTTTAAGTCTGTAGGAACCGGAGAAAGTAGTTAGAGGATGAGAAACGAGTTTGCTTTGGCATTACAAAGGTGAACGTTAAGTAAGGAATCTAAAATAAAATAAAAAAATTGAAAATGGGTTTGTTGTGTGCAGTGACGACTATTCAACGTTCAGACATTCAGAAACCATGTATGAAGAAACTGCCATGATGACACTTACTTAGATTGGGTATTTTACAGGACCACTCCTCACAAAATAACCAATCTGCTCCTATAGCTGGTGTGGGTGCATATCTTAATCCATATCTCGTTGTTTATGCCATTCTCATGGAGCTATTCGCGTGTGCAGCATAATTGCTCCAATATTTCGTTTTCCTAGAGTCAGCGTACCTTTAATGCTCCACTACTGTAAGGTATTGCTAGTTTGACAGCGTGGTTCTGGATTGATTGAGCATCAGTCTAAACCAGAGGTTCCCCACCCAGTCCTCAAGGACCCCCACCCATTCCAGGTATTTCATCTTCCCAGTTTCTGACACACCTGGTGTAATTAGTCTCTTACAGCAAGGCCTTGACTCATTGCACCAGGTGTGCTGGCACTAGGGAAGATCCAATTCCTGGCATGGCTGGGGGTCCTTGAGGACTGGGTTGGGAACCACTGTTCAATGACACCATTACTAAAGGTCCTGCTTATGAGTCTACACGTGTCAACGGAAAAGCATAAACTAGTCAATGCAGTTTCACATACTGTATGAAAGATAATGTTATCACCTGGAATACTGACCTCTCTGAGCTAGAGAAATGATCGCTGGTACTTCATGAAAGTGAACTCAGGACCAAGACTTGGTAGTAGAGAACCGTCTCTGCTTTCTAACATGTACTAACCTTTTCCAGGCTTCTTCTACTTCCTCCTTTTTCTGCTATTAATCTTTGAACTCTACACAGGCTACTTCAATGGGAGACTCAGTCATGTGACATATACACTGTAGACTCTTTTCGGACAGAGAGTCTATCGCACCTTCAGATGAACAGTTGGTTTTATATCGAATGTACTTTATGGATTACAAAAAATTTATGTGTAAACATTCAAAATAGTATCCCCTTACTCTGGTTGAATTGGTATTGTTTACATAAGAAAGTTAACTATTTTGGGTTTATATTAGGAGACTTTAAGGACAAAGTAGCAGTGCAAAGTAACCCACTAATATTAATACATTTGACGTGGAATTATTATTACATTATTACTTTTGACGTGGAAACAGTTCACATAGCTGAGTCTCCCTTTAATCTGTAAAGGCTGTTGAGTGATTTCCTCCTCTTTCCTCAATTCCTCTTCTCATGATCTATACTTCTGCTGGGCTGTTAACTGTTTGCTTTGTTTGTTTTGTTTTGTTTTGTTGTTTATTTGTTTGTGTTTTATTTAACTATGTTTGTGTTTTATTTAACTATGTTTGCTTTTTCTTGCCAATCAGCTGCAAAACCTTTGTCCTTTTTTTGTTCCAATTTCCAACTTCTCTTTCTCTTCTTTTCTCTGCTCTTCGTTTGTGTCCTGTTTGTGGCTCTTTTCTTTTTCTTTTCTCTTAATCTTTTGCTTCTTTTCTTTCTCTCTCTCTCTCTCTCTCTCTCTCTCTCTCTCTCTTCGCTATCTCTCACTCTTCCCACTGTTCTTTTCTCTCATCCTTTTTGTATATCCTTCTCTCTCCTCTTTTCGTAGGGTCACTCTTGACCCGTCTAAGCGTCAGAATTCAAACAGGTCCGTGTCAGGCTGCACCCTACCCCAGGGAACTAAAACAGTTAGTAAGTCTTCTTTACCCACGCCTCTTTCCGGCTGCTTCACTTAACCCGCCTGTCCGCCTGTTTGTCTGTCCGCCTGCGTGTCTGTCTGTCTGTCTGCGTGTCATTGACTGACTGACTGCCAGTGTCCCTGATTCCCTTTTGCTCTGTCATTGCCCGTCTCTCATTTTGCTGCCTCAGTCTCTCTCGCTCTCTATGATGTGTGTTTCACGTTTGCCCTTTAGGTAAATTGTGCGCTTCTTGCTGCAAAACGACATAGGTTTTGATAAGCATAACATGTGTAATAGTGGGCTATTGCACGAACGCGACACTTTTTAGTTTGATGTTAGTTTCTTCTTTAGTGAAGGATTATAGGTTTTGACATCTCAGATGCTGTAGATTAAACTCAGTGTTATAGCACCCCCTAGAGGCATTGTTTGAACTAGCAGGAGACGTTTGTCAAACAGATGGTATTGGATTAGGTCATTGTTGGATTTCAGAGTTCTCAAATGGTGAATTATACATTTTGTATTAGGGGGATGGTAAAGGTTCCAAATTGTACAGAAATGTAAACGAAGAAAAAAAAGTTATTAAGTGGCTACAAGCGAAATAGAGTGTCAAAACAATATGGAAACATACATAAACACATACACAACACACACAAACGACGCTGTGTAGCTCGATTCCTCCCCAGGCTGTTTTGATAACCACTATGAGGGTGACTTCCACTAACAAACAACATCAGTTTAATGTAAGTAGACAAGTCTAGCAAGGCAAAGTGTTAGCGGAAAATGACGAAAAAAAAAAAAAAAAAGAACATGAAAAGTTAGCTGCCATGAGCACGCACGTAACAGAGACTCCTGTTAACGTCAGTGTCAAACCACTGATTACCACATACCGCCATCAGTGCGACATATGACGACAAGGGAGGGCGGGGAACGTTTACGACAGAGTAATGACAGGGGAGAGAGAGAGACACGGATGGAGGGATAAAGAAAGAAAGAAAGGAAGGAAGGAAGCAAGGAAGCAAAAGATAGAAGGCAGGAAGAGGAAGCATCATCTGTCGTGCTGTTCCTGTCTTTTGCCTGTTGACTAGAGTAGAAAAGATGATCATGTACTGGAGATTCTCTGGAGATTTTGTTGTCTTTTGTAAATTTGTTGTCAGTTGCCTAGTTGGTGGCTGGTAACTAAACAGACATTATAAGACGTTTAACGTGTGTGACAGAGAAAGGGAGAGAAGAAGAGGACTATTATTGTGTTCATTTTGTAACAATAGCATTAAAAGTAGTGCATTATGGTTGACTGTCCACAAGTCGAAGGCCTAAGTGATTCAAGTTGACAAAAGTTAATCTTATAGTACATGTATTTGACAGATCAGAGCAAATTGTTCAACAGCAAAGATCTCCCTCCATCCAATTAGAATGAGATTGCCTCCTCTTTATGTCTGCTAGTTTGTCCTGACCACCCCCAGTTCCTGGAACTCCTCTGTGGTTGCCATGTTTGATGGGAAAAATACCTCTTTTATGGGAAAGGTCTACTTAGACTATTGTGTTTGAGAAACAGCGCCCCCTTGTGTCGGTGAGAGAGATAACACCTTAGATGCCCATCCTGTTTGTTCAGCATCACAAAGGTACTGGGAGGATAACAACGAGAACAATAATCTTGTAAACTTTTGGATCTGTAAATAGTTAAACCAGGTTTGACTGTGTTGTTTAAAAGGAAGGATTTAGATGACATGCCACAGTATATACTCCCCATTAAAAATACTGTTGAATTATTGAACCCTATTGGTTTCTCACGGTCTTCCGTAACCCATTTATATATTTTGTTATCCTTTCTTTGATTTTGTTTGACATCGTGACGGTATTTGTTACATGATTTCATTCGTATCTACCCAGTGGAGATTGTGTTGTCTGCGTGTAGGTCAGTGTTGTCAGTGACGTCACCGTGACGATGCGTTTGTGACCCTTTTGTTGTCGTCGTCGTGGTCGATGGTTGTGTTGGCCTTGCTGATTGGAGGGATGGGACAGGAAAGGGGGAGGTTCTTGTGTTTGTGTGTGCTCTTGTGATTGGCTGATTCATTCCTAACACGTTCCTTTGTCTTCTTCTTGAGGGTCACAGACGAACCTGAGAGAGTCAGCAGATCTCCGGTCACAAGGTGAGTCACTGGTTTCTACTGATGGGAATTCCGGCTCTTTGTAGTGACCCGGATCATTTGGCTCAGCTCAGCAATAAGAGCTGACTCTTTCGGCACCCAAACGGCTCTTCATTGTTTTTGTACCAAAACCTTAAAAAACTTAAAAACATCAAACACTAGGCCTATTACACATGTTTATTGATTGAACATTTTTATTTCAATCACTATCCAAAACACAAACCATTCCAAAATAAATATTATTAACAGTGAAACATTGTCTTTAGTGCAGATTGGCATTAAGGAAAGCTAAACTTTCTCTGAGGTTCTCAGATGGGAGTCGGCTCCTATCGTTCACTTAAAAGAGCTGACTCACAGAGCCGACTTGTTCACGACCGACTCATCACTGCTGGTTTCACACCTAACACACGCCACAATAGACGACTTGGCACGTTATACAGACAAAATGACTTCCAGGCATTCATTGAATACATTACAGTATATAGCATCAAAGTAGAGTCTTTTTTTAATGGTATAGTTATAAATATTTTCACCTAGTTTTTCTTTTTAGTTTTCAGTGCAAAACAAGGAACAAAAATCGACAGATTTTTATTGTACACTGCATATAAGGAATGGTAATTTTTTTTCAAAATGGATAATCAACCTTGGATATAGTACCCCAACAATCTGTGAAGCTGATCAAATACAAAAATAAACCATTATATGTTAAATGAATGAACACAGCGTACAGAAGTGACTAAAAGTGAATCACCTCTGTCTCTGTTAGTGGTAGCCTCAGCTCCATCTCCAGCTAAGGCTCAAGCGCTGCTTAAATCAGCCAGGTAAAGGCTCTGCCATGCTAGCTAGTTAGCTAAAACCCCCCTGTGCTTAGTACCGTCTTGTTAGATACGTTCCACTGTGGTTTTTGAATCCTCTGAATACGTCTGACAACAAACTACCCTGGTGGTGCAATTATAGATGTGCGTTGTTTCTAGTAAAAAATAAATCAAAAGCATAAATATTTGATGTTGTTATTCCTCTATAAACGGATAGAAAACAATATAAGCTCCATCAGGGAAGTAAAACGTGAGGTAGTCACCTTTTGTAGGTTATTTTTACTATATGTGGAGTGTGGTCGGTATTGTGGTGTTGGCTATCCCATGTACATATATGGGCATCTTCTATAGATGGGCATTCAGACATCTACTAGGCTGTCATGGCGACAACCTTTATCGGCAGAAAAGAGGTAAAATGTGCCCATTGTAATAACTGTTAAATTGTTTTTTAATTGTAAAAAAATTAATGTGCTACGCTGACTTGTGTTTTTGATTAAATATTATATTCAAACTTAAATAAACGGAGTGTTAAGAACAAATCAGAGATTTGTTTTTATAGATTACTAAATATATTCTATAGTTATACAGTGTGTGTGCAATTTCAGCACTATGTTGTATTAATATATTTTTTTCCTTTTTTTCTTTTTTTTTTCTTTCTCCTCATCCACACTTACACTCATCCGTCCATCCATCTATCCATTTTACCCGACCATGTGCTTATCCATCCATTCATGAATCCACCCATGTATCATTCCATCCGTCTTTCACACACATCATATCCCTCCCACCCTCCTTCTAACCCCACAACTCCTCCCCTGTCTCCCCCCTCCAACCCCCTACTTCTCCCCTGCCTCCCCCTCCAACCCCCTACGTCTCCCCTGCCTCCCCCCTCCAAACCCATACATCTCCCCTGTCTCCCCCCTCCAAACCCTTACATCTCCCCTGCCTCCTCCCTCCAAACCCACACTTCTCCCCTGCCTCCTCCCTCCAAACCCACACTTCCCTTTTCCCTCCCTCCCTTCTTGCTATGCCCATCCCTCCTCTCCGCTCTCTCACCCTCTCCCACACATATCCATACCCCCCCCTCCCTCTCTCTTCTTTTTTTCTCCTCCCTCCCTCTCTCCTCCAGTCGCCATCTACCTGGGCATCAGAAAGCGTCCGAGCCCCGGACCCCCCGAAGCGGATGGGATGTGAGGGTGCGTAGCGCCCGGGACCCGGCCGAGGTGGTGCTGGCCCTGCGGGAGGCGGCGCAGGGCTGTGGTTGTCAGGTGCACCTGGCCGGGCCCTTCCTCCTGTCCTGCACGCACGGGGCCGCCGGCGCCCGCGTGGCCTTCGAGGCCGAGGTGTGCCAGCTGCCCAACGGCCCGGCCCAGAGCAGCGGCGTGCGCTTCAAACGCCTCTGGGGGGCGCCGCTGGCCTTCAGAGACATCGCCACCAAAGTGTCAAAGGAGCTGGAGCTCTGAGGAGAGCGGGGGGGCGGAGCCGGGGGGGAGGCGGAGCCAGGCTCGGGGGAAGGCATGAATGAATGACTGACAGGACAGACTGACCAATGGACAGGGGGGGGAGGGTAGGAAAAAAGGAGGAGGGAAAAAGAGAGGAGAAATCGATACTTCTCTCACCCGAGCCGACTTCCTCCCCTCCACTCTCTCCTCTTCCTCGTTCCCCCCATTCTCCTCCGGTGCTGTGCTGCCAACCTCGCCTCGCCTCGCACCAAAGACACTGCTCCTCTGACGTCACTTGGACTCTCAACGATGACCCTTGACTTGTATATGACCTTTGAACCCTGCTTAGATGACGCTCTTTCCCTCCATATTATGTCAAACCTAATGGACTGTTATTTTGTAAGAGTTCCACATTTTTGCATAAGATGGAGATTGATTTTTTTGTTGGTTTTCGACATATGTTGACATGATCCTATTATATTTGTTGGCATTCCTTTTTAAAGAGCTGCTATTTAAAACAGAAATGTTTTTTAATTATTTTTGTTTTTATTAGTTTATTTTTTTTTCCCTCTTTCTTTTTCTTATGCTTCTAAATAGACCGGAGATTGATCTCTTTTGGGGGTGTCTGTTGAATGAACGACGCAGACCTAGAAACAAGCATTATTTAAGAAATCCCAAGGTGCAGTTTTACCTTCAGCCTGTAGAGGGAGACATGCAGAAATGAGCAGAGGCACTGTGATAAGACTGAATGATGCCGATTAGCCAGCTCTTCCACACACACCACCTGCTCAGCCAGTGTCATTATCCATGTTCTACCAGTCCAGAAAGTTTCATCGCAGACTCTCCATCTGTGTTTTGTATGGTTTGTACTGGTGTCTTAAGATTTAGGATTAAGTTATCTCTTTGGGGCCCAATGCTAGTTATTTCCAATCCATGCTGGTGGAAAATATCCTTGCCTGAAATTGGACCAAGGGCTAGTAGGTATTAAATGGAGACAAAAGCAGGCTAAACCTGTCCGATGTTTATATCAAATTAATCTCATAATGCATCCCCAGCCTGTTAGCTGTATTAAATTAGCGTATGGCTAACCAAGACAAACCCATTAGGTCTGCTCTAGCAAAGCTGCCTATGATGTCAGTATCAGTGTCATCATGAGTTGTTTGCAATCGAGATATTCCTCTGAGCCCATTAACCATCTCTTGTATTTTTGTATGCTTTTTCAGCTGGACTAAATCTCAAACGTGTTTTTTTTTTTTTTTTTTTGCATCACATGGTCCTGACCTCTACAACAATGTACAGGTTCAGAATAACAACATAATTGTGAATGCAACCATTAGCTCACAAGACTGTATCCCCATAGCAAATGTCTGGCAATGTTACCTTTTCACAATGCCATATTGCATAGGTCAAAGTCCCAGTGGTCCAGATTAATAACTTATTTAAATTTTTTTATAAAGTTATTATTTTATAGGCTTGAACTGTTATATTTTAAGGCAAAAGCCGAAAGATTAATTGTACATTGTTCTAAGTAAAAAAAAACGACACAGAAGTCAGCATCCTGGTTTCATCTAACACTTCATCAAATCATGAAGACTTTCCTTTTATCATCAACAATTTAGTCAGACTTTCTGAATTAGTGTTACAAATCAATGTTATCTTGGCTAAAGAAGCTTATTTTTTCAAGTTTCCATTTGCTCTGTTAAATAGGGTTTTATGGTTGCATTCCAAACTGCCCTCGACACATTTAGCAACATTAAAGACATTGGTCGGCCAGAAAGCCATGAAATAACCATTTCTCCTCTTTTAACCAATCACACTCTAGCCTTGTTTGGAGGTGTTTGACCGTTGAGCAATCATAGTCCAGTGTTCTTGTAGAGATTTAGGAGTAGATTCCGAATGTCAAGGGGTGTGTGCTATAGTCAAAGGGTTGGGGGGGACAGGCTTTGAATATGATCTGGAATGACTTTGCTGAAATGTTTCTCTCTTCTATGTTTGACCATGGCTACATAACTCTGCACTACAAACCAACACTACTGAATGGGGTAGTCCACTTTGCTGTGTGTGTGTGTGTGTGTGTGTGTGTGTGTGTGTGTGTGTGTGTGTGTGTGTGTGTGTGTGTGTGTGTGTGTGTGTGTGTGTGTGTGTGTGTGTGTGTGTGTGTGTGTGTGTGTGTGTGTGTGTGTGTGTGTGTGCGCACGCTAGTCCTTGGTTCCAAAACACTGTATTAAATTCAGAATAGAACAATTTGACCCTCTACCATTGTCCCCGAAAAAATAAAATATTAAAAAGAAAGCACTAGAATGGGTGTAGGGTGGATAACAGGAGACTGTGGCCACAAAATGTCTTAACATTTGAAAGCTGTGACTTAGGGGCTAATCTTTTTCTCCCCCCACCACGGTACCAGTCATTCTGGGACCGACGCCCCCCCCCCCCCCCCTCCATTTTAGATGTCTCTCAAACTAATGCTTGTAGAAGCCCTGTACATGAGAGTAGACAGTTAGGCGATACCACTGTTATAGAGTGTTTCAACTTGAAGTAATTGCTGTTTATCAATGAAACATATGTGTGGGCTGAAACCATGGTAACGACAATGGAACATATGTATGGGCTGAAACCATGGAAATGACAATGAAACATATGTATGGGCTGAAACCATGGTAACGACAACCTGCAGTCCTGCATGTCTCCGGGGAGAAATAATGTGTGAAGCAAAAAAAAATAAATAAATGGAAAAAATGTGAAATGATTTCAGATTGTGACTGTGTTAGTTTCTTTCTTGTTGTTTGGTTTTTTTCCAGGATATAGTTACGTTTGTGTGCTTGCCTAGTTGTGTTTTTGTGTGAGTGGGTGTTATTGTTTTATATTATTGAAGGAATGATGTATTATGCATGGATACCAATGTGGAAAGAGCATGTATGGGGTTTGTCATAAATCTTTTGCAGATAACAATTGTGAGATTAACTATATGGACGCTAATGTGAGAACATTTTTTTTATAATTTGATAGCCCTAATACATATGTGTGTGCGTGTGTATGTATTACAAACTGTAAGTGTTACATATATATATATATTTGGACTATTTATAGTTTGTAATCATACTAGAAATATATTGTGTCATATGTATCAATATCATAAATGATGCGTGTCATAGAAGGCAAAAAGTAAGTGAAAGAACAGCAACTCGTGAGCTTAAAGTTATAAGGTTCCATCTCCCTATTTGTCAAAATTGAGTTTTTTAACATTTGGGGGTTCCTTAATGCCTGTGTGGTTTTATTTTTTAATTTTTTTCATTTAATTTGGGTCGGTAAATCATAAAATACAAACTACATACATATTCTGCCAGTGTAGATGTGAAAACTTTGATCCTGAATATGTCTTAAGTAGCCTAAACGGAGCTGGAACCTTCTAACTTTAAGCTCACGCAGTGCTGTGTATAGAAGAGCAGACAGACACGGAGGGGGATTGTTAAACGAGGCAACTTTTAATTGCTCCTCAGTTATTTTATGCAACCAAAAAAAAAAAAAGGTTTCCATTTAGGTGCGTACACATAGCCAAACCAGACCAGTGTAGGTTGATCCCAGGATGTTACCGAAAGAATGGGAGGAAAGATAGATAAAGTGACAGAAAGGAAAAAGAAAAACAACGGAGAAACGAAAGAGGCTGAGTATAAAAGAAAAGAGACGTGTTTTTTTTTTCTTTGAGATAAGAAAAACCTGAGAGAAAGAATTTGTCAGAGGAACGGTACCTTTTACAACATAAGCTATACTCGCACCATGTCTTTTCTGTATACGTCAATATCTATAAATACAAGACAAAGAGTGTAAGCGCCGCGTCATTCAGTTGGTTTCCATTTCTTCTTCTTCTTCTTCTCTACTTCTGGGCAGGGATCATGCCGTCGATGGCCTCCCCCTTCTCCAGCTTCTTCTCCATCTCCACCATCAGCTTCACACCGTCCACGACCATCTGCACCTGGGTGACCTCTGACGACCCCAGACGATCGGCATTGGAGATGTCAAAGACTCCGCCCACGGAGGCAGTGTCCACACCGCCTGATAGAGAGAGGGAGAGAAAGAGGGAAGGAGAGGGAGGAGGGATGGAGAGAGAAAGAGGGAGAGTGGAGTTTATACATTGTACCTTGGGGACAGTGATACATACTGATCTATTTATCCTAAGGTGTAAAGTTAACATCTCTAACCTCATCTCAGTACTTCACTTTTTTTTCCTCATAATTCACCATTTAAGGTTTCAGTGTAAAGGGTTCTGTTCTTCTGTTGTTACTTTCTCTTTTTATGACTGTGTTTCTGTTCAGTTATAGTTGTGTGTGTGTGTGTGTGTGTGTGTGTTTCTGTGTAGTTATGGGTTGGTAAGTGTGTCTATATGTAGCTACGGTTGTGTGTTTGTGTTTGTGTGTGGTCCACCGCTCACCTGTGCCACGCTTCTGCAGACGCAGCCTGGTGAGGATCTCCTCGAACTTGGGGTGCACGCTGAGCTTGGGCAGCTTGACGTGCACGCCCCCACGCAGACCAGTGCCCAGGTTAGAGGGGCAGGTCAGCACGTAGCCCAGGTGCTCGTTCCACATGTAGATGTGGTTGTGCTTCTTGAACACCTCCTCGATCTGGTGGGCGAAGGAGAGGAAAGACAAGGAAGGAGACGCGGAAAGAGAAAAAAAAAGGGGGGAGATGAGGCGAAGAGAGGAGAGGAACGAAGAAAAGGTGGAAAAAGAGGGAACAGAGAAGGAAGGAGATGAAAGGAGAAGCGATGATGAAAGGGTGATTAGTTATTTCAAATAGCAGTCATACATTTCAGCCAATGTGTGTCTGTGTTTGTGCATGCATATCCATCGTTGCCATCATGACTACCTATGGGAGAGTGGTGAGCGGAGTTCAAACCCACTTGGGGGATACTGGCGGACTAGTGGGTAGAACTGCTACTTGGTGGCCAAAGGGTCACCACTATTGTGCCCTTGAGCAAGACACTTAACCCTACATTTCTCCAGGGGGACTGCCCCTGTAATCTCATTGTAAGTCTCTTTGGATGAAAGCGCTTGCTAAATGACCGTAATGTAATGTAATGTACCTCAGAGTGTGTAAGCACTGTGTGGGTGTGTGTGGGTGTGAGAGAGAGAGAGAGAGTGAGGGAGTCTGAGTGTGTGTTAGCACTGTGTGAGTGTGATCACACAGCGTGTGTGTGAGTGTGTGTGTGTGTGTGTTCACCTTCTTCAGACCAACACAGAAGCGTCTGAAGACCTCCTTCATGTTGCCTCCCTTCTCCATGGAGATGACACGCAGATGGTCCTCCTCGTTCACCCACACCAGGAAGGACTTGTTGTCGTTGTGCCTGGAAACAAGACACAGGGTAACAACAAGGGATGTTGTTTATTATTACACATGTTTATGTGAGTGTGTGTGTGTGTCTGTCTGTCTGTCTGTTTGAGTGTGAGTGTGTGTGTGTGTGTGTGTGTGTGTGTGTGTGTGTGTGTGTGTGTGTGTGTGTGTGTGTGTGTGTGTGTGTGTGTGTGTGTCTGAGTGTCTGTCTGTCTGTGTGAGCGAGTCTGTCTGTCTGTGTGTGTGTGTGTGTGTGTGTGTGTGTGTGTGTGTGTGTGTGTGTGTGTGTGTGTGTGTGTGTGTGTGTGTGTGTGTGTGTGTGTGTGTGTGTGTGTGTGTATGTATGTATGTGTGTGTCTGTCTCTGTGTGTGTGTGTGTGTGTGTGTGTGTGTTTGTGTGTGTGTGTCTTGGTGTGTGTGTCTCACCAGATGCCTCTTGCGTCGGGCCAGTCGCGGGCCATCCCAGCAGCCAGCAGCAGGGGGGAGACAGGCTTGTCAAACAGGAAGTGATCGTTGATCAGCTGGTCCTGCTCGGCGTCTGTCATTCCGTTCAGTGGGTAGTACTTTCCCTTGAACTCACCCTCCAGGGCAGCCAGGGCTGGACACACACATACACACACACACAAACATACACAAATTAAAAGATACACAAAACACACAAACACACACAAAGAGAAAGACATGAATATTTACATACCACTTTAACTAGTATTTACTGCTCTACATTACTAAGTAAATAGATTTTTTTTTGGTTTGTAGAGAAACAAACTGGGTCCACTTTAGGTGAAACCTTTCTTCTTCTACACTAAGTCTGACACAGCATTCTTCTTCTACATGAGCTGTATTGGCGGGCCTTGTCTTACCCTCGACGGAGAGCTTCTCCACGGCTCTGCGCTCGGCGCGGCTGTTGTGTGGGGGCAGGGTGAAGCCCTTGATGCTGCGGCCGGTACGCACGCGGCTGCTCAGCACGTAGTTGGGGTCCAGGTCATCACCTCCCTGACAGAGAGAGAGAGAGAGAGAGAGTGAGAGAGAGAGAGAGAGAGAGAGAGAGAGAGAGAGAGAGAGAGAGAGAGAGAGGAGAGAGAGAGAGAGAGAGAGAGAGAGAGAGAGAGAGAGAGAGAGAGAGAGAGAGAGAGAGAGAGAGAGAGAGAGAGAGAGAGAGAGAGAGAGAGAGAGAGAGAGAGGGTTACAAAGAATTATTAAAGTTATTAATAAGTTAATAAATTCAGTTATTAATTTAAGAGAAAAATAAAGTTAAAAGGAATTCATTTTGGTGTTGGCTTACCATTTATGTTTGTAGGCGGAGTAAAAATCTCTACGACTGAGTCAACTGTTTTCATACCCTTGTTAGTGTGTGCTTTCTGTGTGTGTGTGTGTGTGTGTGTGTGTGTGTGTGTGCATGCAGCTAGCTCATGCACATATTGTTGATTTGCCTGTGACCCCCCCCCCCCCCTCCTCCTCCATTGTGCATGTGACTCCTCGCCCCTCTCACCTTCAGGTTCTCGAAGTTGAGGTCGGTCTTGTGCTTGTCGGTGGGCTTGTATCCTCCGTGACGGTCTGAGATGATGGGGTCGAACATGTCCTTGAAGACATCGTAGGACTCCTCGTCTCCAGCAACGCAGCCCACGGTCATGATGAAGGGGTGGCCTGTTGGGACAAGTAACTAAGGACTAACTACGGCTAACCAGAGCTAACCAAGGCAAACCAAGGCTAGCCAGGGCTAACCAGGGCTAACCAGAGCTAACCAGCCACGCTGCCCGGTCATGATGAAGGGGTGGCCTGTTGGTACAAGTAAGTAAGGGCTAACCAGGGCTAACCAAGGCTAACCGGAGCTAACCAGCGCTAACCAGGGCTCATCAAGGTTAACCAGGGCTAACCAGGGCTAACCATAGCTAACCGGCCACGCAGCCCATGGTCATGATGAAGGGGTGGCCTGTTGGGAGGACGTGGTTGCAGACAAATAAGTAATGGCTAACCAAGGCTAACCAGAGCTAACCAGGGCTAGCCAGGGCTAACCAGAGCTAAACAGAGCTATCCAGGGCTAACCAGAGCTATCCAGGGCTAACCAGAGCTTGATTGGGCTAACCAGAGCTAGACAGGGCTAACCTGAACTTGATAGGGCTAACCAGAGCTAGACAGGGCTAACAAGAGCTAGCCAGGGACGTCTACTGTGTCTTGCTGAGACCAGCACTGATGCTCACCGGGGTTGTCGACTCCGGTCTGGATGCAGTCGTCCAGGGTGAATCCACTGGGGGTGGACTTGCTCCTCAGCTTGTTGTACATGTCCTTGGTCAGAACCTGCCACCGCCACCACACAAACACAACATTGTTAAGGTATATACTCTAACCACAAAATGAACCACAGCACGGCTTGTTTTGAATGAGGAATATGAGTAGCTTACTCTAATGATAAAGTAATAATAAGGTGGTTCATAACTTAAGTGGTTATTAAAGGTAATCAGTGAGAAGAGAAAACGGAGGATTAAAAAAAACAAATATTGAGCTCCTGATGCTGATGTCACATCAGACTTGCTCATAGGCACAGGGGACTTAACATTGCACCTTCGCTGTCATTTTGTGAAATGTGATGATGTACTCGGTCAGGTGTAGTATACCAAGTGCCTTGCTCTAAGGCACAATGTGAGGGCTGGATATAGTACGTTGGCCATGTGGTTATTGTGCTGGGTCAGGTGTAGTATACTAGGTGCCTTGCTCAAAGGCGCAATGTGAGGCTGGGTATGCTGGGTTAGGTGTAGTATACTAAGTGCCTTGCTCTAAGGCACAATGTGAGGGCTGGGAATGCTGGGTCAGGTGTAGTATACTAAGTGCCTTGCTCTAAGGCACAATGTGAAGGCTGAGTATTGTACCTTGGCCATGTGGTTGTTGTGCTGGGTTAGGTGTAGTGTACTAAGTGCCTTGCTCTAAGGCACAATGTGAGGCTGGGTATGCTGGGTTAGGTGTAGTATACTAAGTGTCTTGCTCTAAGGCACGATGTGAAGGCTGGGGATCGTACTTTGGCCATGTGATTATTGTGCAGGGTCAGGTGTAGTATACTAAGTGCCTTGCTCTAAGGCACAATTTGAGGGCTGGGAATGCTGGGTCAGGTGTAGTATACTAAGTGCCTTGCTCTAAGGCACAATGTGAGGGATGGGGATCGTACCTTGGCCATGTGGTTGTTGTGCTGGGTCAGGTGTAGTATACTAGGTGCCTTGCTCTAAGGCACAGTGTGAGGGATGGGGATCGTACCTTGGCCATGTGGTTGTTGTGCTGGGTCAGGTGTAGTATACTAGGTGCCTTGCTCTAAGGCACAATGTGAGGGATGGGGATCGTACCTTGGCCATGTGGTTGTTGTGCTGGGTCAGGTGTAGTATACTAGGTGCCTTGCTCTAAGGCACAATGTGAGGGATGGGGATCGTACCTTGGCCATGTGGTTGTTGTGCTGGGTCAGGTCGGGGTACTCATCGTCCAGGGAGAACTTCATCTTGTAGTCGTTATGCACGTTCTTTGCCATGGTTGCGATTCTTTCACCGTCTAAACCAGATTTAAAAAAGGCCGTAGATTTACAGAAGAGTTATGCACATCGTGACTGAAGCAGAAACCATGGATGCTATTTAAACAAAAGGACACACACACACACACAAATGTACTACTTGCATATCCATTTCAAGACACGCATACACAATTTACTTTTTACAACATTTGAAAAAAATATGAACATTGTTCGTTATTTTACTAGTAATTCATTGTTTTTCCCTCGTCCTCCCCACTGTCTCCCCCAGAAAGCCTTGTCTATGAGTCTATGGGCCAATAGCAGACACCGCCTCATAGTGCCTGTCTGTTGGTTGGTCAGTATATATATTTCTGAATACTGTGTAGGTTTTGCTGAGTTCTATTATTTCAAAAACAGTCAGTCAGTTTCAGACTGTCTGCTGAATGCAAGTCTATGAGTGGTATGTTTCTTATCTTCCTGTCCCAGTGCTTCTGCTCCTCGTAGAGAAGTCTGTCATCGACACACACACACACACACACACACACACCTGTCTGTCTATCTTTCTCTTTGTCCAGCCCAGCAGAAAGTGTATTAATAGCCTGTCAGCCCCCTACACCCCCTTTAGCTCTCCAGTGATAGCCTGACACAGGAATGCGCTCTCCTCATCTCCTCTTCCTCTCCTCTTCTCCTCTTCCTCACCACCCCAACCCCACTTCACCACTCTGTGATGGGGGAGGGAGTGGGGTGGAGGGGGGGGGGGGAGGTTCTCACTGACCTTTAAAGTTCTAGAATGACATTTCAAAAGATTCAAACTCAGCAGTACGTTACGGTTCTTTTTTTTCTTTTAAAAACTTAAGCTAAACCTCTAAGCCAATTTACAGAGACCAATTCAATATTATTTTGTATCAATAAACCGTCCACACACGCATTAGTCCAATATCCGTTCTGTAATGTCTGCCCTTACCCTGCAGCCAGAGGTCAGACATTTGAGGTGTGATTGATACATATCACCATGCACATTACTGGGTGAACCAGTGCATACTTTACATACATAGATACATATTAAAGTATTGCATGAACGAACCAAGCATAACACAACTGTGGACGACTCATTTAAAAAAACGAGCTACAATCGACAGAATGGCTGACTGTCACACTTCTCAAAACAGAGCCAACAAATTACATTCATTTCCATTTGGCTGGGTATGTTTCCTAAAAACTGTAAAAAAAAAACACCTGACTTCATTCAACAATGCCAGCATGTACGATAAGTCAAAAAAGGACTTGAAGTATTGTGAATAGTTTCCATTCAAGAAAAAAAGAGTTACATGACAAGGGCTCCAAAACGATAAAGTGAAAATATCTTTTGTTTTTTTGAGCACCAGATTAGAATGGAACGGTTCAAAAACAATCCGTTGTCTTTGTTCTGTCTTTTCATGTGTTTTTTTTTCCTCCACTTTCCTCGGATAGGAAAATAAAATAAATAACCCTCCCCCTTTGCCCCCAGTTTGAAGAAAGGATTGCTTTACCTGCACAGGAAGAAAGAAAGGTAACAGTTCCTGGGATCCTGTTCACCAAATGTAAGGGTTGCCCAACTTTGTCGGGCGGAAGACTTCACCTTTTATACCCACACCTCTCCGCCCTATTGGCCAACTTGCCTCAGTGTCCCCTGGACCGATTGGCTGGCAGGGGCCTTCCATGCCCAGTTTAGTTTTGTATAAGGCCAGAACCTCCGTCACATCACTGGAGCAGAGAGTGGAGGTGACAGCTGTGCCCAGACTAGCCCAGCCCTTAGACCCTGTGCCACTAGTCACTTGAGAGGGGCTGTTGGAAATGGGCAGACGTGTGGGTGTGTGTGTGTGTGTGTGTGTGTGTGTGTGTGTGTGTGTGTGTGTGTTTACATCTGTGTGTATATAAATATATGTAAGTTTGTGTGTGTGTGTGTGTGTGTGTGTGTGTGTGTGTGTGTGTGTGTGTATTTATGTGTCTGTGTGTGTATATGTGAATGTGCACGTGTGTGTGTGTGTGTGAGAGAGAGAGTGTGTGTGTGTGTGTGAGAGAGAGAGAGAGAGAGTGTGAGTGTGTGTGTGTGAGAGAGAGAGAGAGTGTGTGTGTGTGTGTGTGTGTGCGCGCGCGTGCACGCACGCGCGCCTGCGATGAGTGCCATGACTGAGACAGGTGTGGAAGGGTGTGACAGTGTGATCCACAGCAATAGACGGGTGTAAAAAAGGCACATGCTAACACACACACAAACAAGCACACACACACACTAACACACTAACACAATGTTGGGTTTTCATTTCCTGTCATACCTTTACATGTACACACATACACACATACCAAAATGTGTTGCTTGTGAAAAATGTGCAAGTGCTATTTTAATACGTTCCTTCAATTATCGAGCTAGCCTTTTAGGTGCAGAACAGAAGCGTAACGAACCCAAACATCACCCTTCTTTTTTTGGGGGAGAGGCACAGACACCCGCGTCCAAAGTGGTGCGGAGTGAAATGCTGGGGGTTGGTTTCATAAGTGTTTGCTGGGGATGCTGTGAGACGGGGGTGAAAATAACCCCAGGGACTTCTTGTCTTACATCACCGGGACACTCTCCTGTGCTCCGACTCCCATTTCACCAGGGGTGTGTGCCACTCCCACTCTCAGGGCGCTCAGGGTCTTACCGCAGCCCTCTATGACTGTGGCTCCAGAACGTGCTATGTGATTATGGCATAGTGATGATTTGGCAAAGCTGGTAATGTATCGTGAGCCTTCCGAGGTGGAGAAGGTCAATTCGTAGGATTTCAATTCAAAGCGGATTTTTTCCTTGCTGAAAGATCTGAATAAAAGTGAGAGAGAAAGAGAAAGAGAACGAAAAAGAGAGAGAATGAGAGAGATTCGTAGAGTGAGGTACTGAAACATTAGTGTTTGGAAACGGAGAAGGTGTGGCCAAATTGGGTCTCTGTTCCCTCAAACCCCCCCCCAGCACCAGATTGGGTCTTTGATTTTTCCCGGAACTTTGCGAACATAGCTGTGTTGTATGATGGTTGGTCCACAATCAGTAGGATAGAGATAGTACACAGGCGACTCGCACCTTCTTTGGAATCCTCATTCCAACACGTTCCCTGACCCCTTGACCCCGTGACCCCATGTCGTGTTTAACGCACACTACACACCCACACACACAGCTAACACACATACACATACACAGACCTTACAAACACACACTCACACACACACACACACTCACACACAAACAACACACATACACACACTCACACTTCTACACGTACACAACCCACACACACAGCTAACACACATACACATACACACACTTACACTTACACACATACACAGACCTTACAAACACACACACACACACACACTCACACTTCTACACGTACACAAACCTTACAAACACACAAACAACACACATACACACACTCACACTTATACACATGCACAAACCTTACAAACAAACACACACACACACACACACACGAGAGAAACGTCCTGTTAGCAGTTCCTACAAATAGTCCCAGGTCGCTTTTTGTAATTTGATTCTGTCAACGTATGAGACCAATAGGAATGGTAAAGAGAAAGTGGAGGAAATAAGTTAGTAAGATACTTTGAAAAGCATTCGTCATACTCATTCAAATAGTTTAGTTTGCTATACCTCTTAAGGATTTTCTGCGTTTTAAAGAAAATGTATTATTTCATATATATATACTATATATATATATATATATATATATATATATATATATATATATATATATATATATATATATATATATATATATATATATATATATATATATATATATATATATACTATATATATATATATATATATATATATATATAAATCAAGTGTTGTGGTTAGTTCAAACGCTCCAATTAAAGTCTTAAGTCAATCTGGGTCTATGCAGTGTTGTGCCTCGTCGTAATCATAAATACTGCAGCCTAATGTAACATTGTAAGTATACAGCATAGAAATAGATGAATAGACTGGGCATGCCAATTCAGTTCAACCCTCCCCACACAAGGACACACATCTGCTTATGTTAATCTAGTATGTGGCATTGAGGCTGATCCCAACTGCAACGATTCTGTCCACTTGGTCCATTCTAGTTAGTCTGAATCTATTGTGTACAAACAGATCATTCAAAACAAATCAAATGTATTTGTACAGCACAATTCATATACTGAGGCATTTCCATGTGTTTTACACAAGGCAAGCAAAAACATTAAAAGCATGAAACAAAAGGCCATGAAAATAAATAAAAAAACTATTTGTAATAAGATTAAAAAAAATGTATATTCATAAACATAAAATTGCTACGATTGAACGGAGTCGTCCTCCTCATAGACAGGTTTATTTGTGTATCAGGGTTCTAGATCTATAGTACAAGATCCACACAGTCTGGACAGTATGCTCTCTAGGTTTCTCTCATGACATGGTACCATTGTATTATACAGTATACCAGAAAAAGATTTAGTATGTCCCAATACATAGTATGTTAAATGTAGTAAGCCAAAAATACCAGGATGCCTCATTACATCCGGTCGCATTTGACAGTATGCTAGCCAGCATGTTTTTATGGCTTTTCTGACCCACAATGCTCAGCAAAGCAGAAGATACATGACATCGACTCTTCGCGCTGATGGAGCACCAACGATTTTCAAATTTGGCGCAACGGACTGCGACGGATTTTATGACAAAGTAGCATGTCCCAATTGTATGCCTGCATTAGCCTACTTTAAGTGTTAGTACATACTTTGTAAGGGCAGCTGCACTCCCTACTAAAGGAAAAAGGTGGTAGTATGCAATTTGAGACGCAGCATCTGTCTTTGGGATGGTGGTGGTGTGGGGTTAGGGTAAAGGTTAGGTTTAGGGGCGTATGGAGTCACTCCAGGGGTGATATAGGAGAGTAACGGGGTGTTCCACAGGCTGGGTTCAATGTTCCACAGGCTGGGTATTATGTTCTACAGGCTGGGTTCAATGTTCCACAGGCTGGGTTCGGTGTTCCACAGGCTGGGTTCAGTGTTCCACAGACTGGGTTCTATGTTCCACAGGCTGGGTTCTATGTTCCACAGGCTGGGTTCTATGTTCCACAGGCTGGGTTCAGTGTTCCACAGGCTGGGATCTACATTCCACAGGCTGGGTTCTACATTCCACAGACTGGGTTCTACGTTCCACAGGCTGGGTTCTATGTTCCACAGGCTGGGTTCTATGTTCCACAGGCTGGGTTCTATGTATAATGTGTTGGGAGAACACAGGGGCCAAATGGTGGAGGTCTCTCTCCGTTTCCTTATTGAATTGCGTCGACTCAGCTACCAGACGGTTTTCCTTTTCTTTCTCGTTCCCTCGCTCCTCTCTTTCGTCCCGTTCCCCCCCCATCCTCCATCTCATGACCCTGCCTGACTTACAGGTATTTCTGTTACATAACCACAGGCTTCAAATAAAAGGCCCGTGGCACTGTCAATCATTCATACCGCAATACAAAACAATCCTTAGCCCCTAAGACAATGACATATACTGTCATATACTACAATATTTTATTACAATATAATAAATGGAATATTATTTGAGATATTATTTTATATGTCTTTAATAATTGTATTTCTGGCAGTAGACACTGGTGATCGTGAAAAAGTCTGAGTACAGCCAGCTCTACATTGGATATATTCTCAGCAGCTGTTGTGATGATGAATTCATTCACATGGAGACATCCTATTTTCACATGATCTGAAGGTTGAGCCTGACAGCACAGATGCAATTACAGGTTACAGTAGAGTACAAATACTTTGTATGACAATACAGTATGTTAGCGTGCTATGTTGCCCACTGTAGTGTGTTCGTGTCCGCATGACTCTATGTATGTGTGCACAGTGTGTGTATGTGTGTGAACTTAATGCTTTGTCTACTATTTGATCAGTACATTCAACACGTGTTTGCTTTCAAAACCATCCACTTGAAAAACACACACACACACACACACACACACACACACACACACACACACACACACACACACAGAACTGTTGTCATGTGTCAGGTGCTCTCCTTCTGTCTGTCTCTCTCTCACACACACACACACACACACACACACACACACACACACACACAAACATGTACTGTAAAATATCACTTCACTGTAGCGTTTGTCAGTCATGAAATCTATCAGGAACACAAGCTGTGTGAACACACGAGTTCTCCTATCACCATGTGACCGAGATGTTAGACACACACACACACACACACACACACACACACACACACACACACACACACACCGTACCTATGTCCTTCCATCCATCCATCAATCTTTTCAACTGTCTGTGACACACATTTCCAACTGTTGCTGCTTTCCCTGTAATCTCCTAGACACACACACACACACACACACACACACACACACACACACACACACACACACACACCCCACCGATCCATCTGCCCCACTCTTAGTGACAGCTGTCAGTAGCCAGGGTGTCACTTTGTCTGCAGCATTCCCCCGTTCCCTGTCACACCCCTGGTGTGGTTCCTCCGTGCTTAACACCTGCTTCCTACCACAGCCTCTGTTCTCAGCACACAGAGAGAGAGAGAGAGAGAGAGAGAGAGAGAGAGAGAGAGAGAGAGAGAGAGAGAGAGAGAGATTGAAAATTGAAAATTGAAAATTGAGAGACATATGCACACTCAGAGAGACACATGCACAAAGAAAGAGAGAGAGAGACATGCACACACACACACACACACATACACACACACAGAGAGACAGAGAGAGAGACATGCACACAATTAGTTGGCGCTAAACAAAAGGTAAAAAAAATACAATAAATATTGAAGAAGTGTACACTGGACACACACACACTCACACAAACACATAACACATGCATCTTCTGGTATTGTTAGATGGACAACATTGACCCTACAAACAGATTGTTGATTTAGGGATGTCACTGGTATTCAGACAATAATCCGTCAAGGCATTTGACAGATCATGAAAGGACGGTAATGATATTTTTTCATCTCTAACATGAATCACACATTAGATATGGCGGAGCTTCCAACCACAATCGTTACAGTGTGATCTCATAGGAGAGTGGAGGATTTTCTGGTGACTCCAGTGGGTTTGAGGTGCTAAAATATCTTTTTATTCATAATATTAGTCAGGATCTCTCTGCCATGCTAGCAGCCACTGTTCCTGAGAAAAGCTCTAACAGCACATCTCCTCACCATAGGATTCTGTGTAAAATAAATTTTTACAGTCAACGGACTCTGTATAACATGTAGTTTTGTCTACGGACTTCTGGAAGTGTAATAAACACAAGTTACTTGCGGACTTCTCAGACTGACAGGTTCGTTTTTTTAGCAAGGTCACTGGAACCCCTCACCTTCTGAACCTTGACCCCCTGTGCCTTGGACATGGGCTGCAGGAGTGGGCCTGCCTAAGACCCCGGCTCAAAGGGTCTAGCAGTCCATATATGGTTGGGGCACAACCTGTCAACCCATGAGGGCTGGGGGGGGGGGGGGTCAGGTGCTATCTCACCAGCAGCTGAGACATCCGTCAACTGGCTCGTATAGCTGTCACACACACACACACACACACACACACACACACACACACACATATATATAAACACACACGCGCGCGCACACACACACTTTTTAATATGCTCCACCTGCACCCCCCATGCAAAGCTGCTCTCTGTCGCCCTCTCTCTGACTGTGGATCACACTGTTTCTACCCAATGGGATAGGACATAAGATAAGACAGTGTTTTAATGATCCTGAGAGGGATTGGTTGCAGATCAAAAGCTAAAACAGTTGTATGATTATTTAAGTCTATAAGTTGGCCTGCCTACCTTACGTGTTCTCCTTTGTATAACATGAAACTAATCAAAATACTTTCTTTCAATGTTTACTATGAGGTGCTTACTAAGTTGTTATGGCCTTGGCCCTTGTTAATGGTGCAATGGTAATGGTATTACTGTTACATTTTTATTGTACATTTTTCATTCCAAACTGTCATTTTCCGAGGTCTGGCGCTGCTGGTCGGTGGCAGTTCATCGAGCCGGTAGATAGATGGCCTTATCCCGGGGCAACAGCTTGCGCTGTTCAGTTCAGTCAGTCATCATCATGCCGCAGTGCATGATGGGAGCTCAGATCAGGTAAGCTGTGATGCAGACCGTCTGAGCCGGGAGGGAGAACAGGTGAAGGCACAACTACAGGTTTTATTATTTTGCGGTTTTAACGGTACTGTTATCTCCGCTTCATCCTAAATAAATATTAGCTCTCTGCTGCAATAGCAAGTCTGATGAGATTTAGTGTTCCTTGTTTGTTAACGGACCAAATAAAGACGTAGAAAACACATTTGGAGATCGAATTAACAGGTAGGTGGGCTAAAAATAACTTTCTTTATGTGGGCGCAGACATAAGTACAAGGCGTTTGTTTACATCGTTGGCGTTTTGGAGTAGGCAACATGCCCACGGAGCGTCTGTGCGCCAGCTACAAAACACAATATTAATCCTTGATCGCCTAACATTTTTATTTTTGCTATTTTTCCAGCTCCTGGCAAAGTAAATTCTACCCGTTTTTTATGGCCACCTATTGTTCAGCCTTTCATAACCATCATGTAATTAGAGCTGCTCTGCGGTGTAACGTTTAAATGTCAGTCCACGTCTCATTACTATGTCGGCATGCTGCTCGTTAACATAAATGGGCAGTGGGCACCATGTAAGCGCCGCCCTTTTAACAACAGAGAGCGCCTGTAGTAGGCGTTGCCTGTCAAGCTAATTTGTGGCTGTTCATCTGTCAGTTGTTATCAATTAGGAAACCAGTGTAATATAGAAGGTTCCGTCACCTCACATGATATATGTAAATATATATATATATATATATATATATATATATATATATATATATATATATATATATATATATATATATATTTATTTATTTATTTGTTTTTTTTTGTATTAATGTTGATGCTGCGTTTGCACTGAGAATAGTGTTGGGAATTTAACTTTTGTATTTTTTTATTTGAGTATGTTCTCCTTTTGTAATTTAGCATCGCATAATCATAGTTGGTAATAATACAGTTAGACTATATTCATAAGCCCCCCAAGCTAGATATATGTTTCTTTTGTTAGATAGACATCACTAAGCCACATCAAAGCTTTGAGAGTACATGCAGCATTGTTTTCCAACTGTGTCAGTTTTAACCCGAGTGTAGCCTTAGGGTTAGGCTTGGCCTGGTAAGATCTTGTGACTTAATTTTGTTTAAATCAATAAATGAGGTCATCCATTCTGCTCTCTCAAGGTATCTTTGTGTATTGTTACTTCTAACAAGCCATGCTGGAGTTAGCAGCTAGATGAAAGAGATAGATTAAAGTTAAAGCAATACTATAATCGGACAGGTAGCAACAAGTTTGTTTCTTGTAGTAAGGTCTATCGTTTCTATTCAGATTCTTACTGGTCGTCTTGCAATACTTTTCTTCTCCTTCTGCTCTTTCTCTCTTTCTCCTCATCACCTTTTTTTTGTCCTTCTCCTATCCCTCCTTTAGGCAAAATCTTGGCGAAGGAACCTAAGTGGCGAGGGAAGCCATGTCCGGGGAGGAGATTCTGTGCAGCACACGGCAGGTGATCGCCGGGCTGGAGGCTCTGAGGGGAGAAAACCACAATCTCCTGGACAGCCTGCAGGTGGTGATGGAGGGCCGGCCGGCCGGGGACGGCGGCAGCGTGGAGCAAGAGAAGAAGAACATCATCAACCGATCGCTGGAGAGCATAGAGCTGGGTCTGGGAGAGGCACAGGTACGGGAGGCGTTCATTATGGATCCCACTGCTTTTCTTGGAGAGGCGCCTCTCAAGCGCTAGGAGGGCCGTGCCTCTACAAGAAAAGCAGTGGGATCCATAATAACTTATAGGGGAGGGTCTTCTTGTTGTTGTTGTTGTTGTTGTTACTGAGGGTCTCTTGCTAGAATGCCGTCACGGAGAGCAAACTATTATAGCACAGGACTAAGGCCTGGTATTAATAATCTTTATTTAACCAGGTAGGTCTTCTGAGTACAAATTCTCTTTTGCAGGAACGACCAGTCCAAGTGGAAGGCCGCATGACAACATGTACACAATTTACAAAATAACGCGCAAGTTTGTCTAACACAGATTCGACTACATATATGGGGGTCAGTCTATAGCTGTGAGACAAGCAAGGACAGTACATTTAAAGATCCCTAAACATTTGTATTGGTTTCTCTCTCTCTCTCTCTCTCTCTCTCTCTCTCTCTCTCGTTCTCTGTCTGTCTCGCTCTCTCTTTCTGTCTCTCTCTTTCTGTCTTTCACTCTCTCTCTCTCTCTCTCTCTCTATCCACACGGCCATTCTCCTACAGGTGATGATGGCTCTGTCGACCCACCTGGGGTCTCTGGAGGCGGAGAAACAGAAGCTACGAGCCCAGGTGAGATAAACCAGCATTGCGTCTAGGCCCAGGTCCCTCCCTGTAAGGTAGACTCAAGCCATAACCCACCTTGTAAACACAGATAGGAAAGCTTATGATGCTTCACTTCCCTCCTGCCATGTAATAGTGAAAACTTCAACCACTCCTAAAATCGATACAGCGAAGGTTAAGGTCGCTCTCTGATCTTGCAGAGCAAAGACTACTATTATACAGCTGTTTCCTACGTGGTCTGGGTCTGATGATGAAAACAAAAACAAAATCGAGTCCGCACACTAAAGACTAATGCTGAATACCAATATGTCCTACCCGGTCTTGGTCCAGGTGCGGAGGCTCTGTCAGGAGAACCAGTGGTTGAGAGACGAGCTGGCCGGGGCGCAGCAGAGGCTGCAGGACCGGGAGCAGGAGCTGGTCACCTTAGAGGAGCAGAACAGACACCTGCACTTCATGAGCTCCATGCGGAAATACGACCAGGACGAGCCGCCCGCGGTGAGTGGACACGTACGTGGATACACACACACACACACACACACTCTCACACACACACACACACTCCCACACACACACACACACACATATATACACACACACACACACACACACACACACACACGCACGCACACACACACACGCGCACACACACACACACACACACACACACACACACACACACACACACACACACACACACACACACACACACACACACACACACACACACACACGCGCGCACACACGTGTTCAGGATGGCAGGGAGGCGGGGAGGCAGGCAGATGGACTGACAGTGTTTGGTTTTCATGCCAGAAATCTGAGGTGCCGAATGTTATACTATACAGTATATAATCTTGAAACAAAGGATTTCTTACAAATTCTCAGGTCAAACAGAGTATGCACACACTACAGTAGAAAATCAAATAAATAAAAAACTATACATGTACTTGAGAAAATGGAATTAATGAGTGATATGTGAAAATTCTGCAAAAACATCCATCCATCCATCCATCCATTAATTACCGCTTATACATAATAATAACTCACCCTGTCGCCAGTTTCACAGGGCCGACATATAGGGACAGCTCACACTCACATTCTACGGGCAATTTGTGTCAATTTGCATGTTTTTGGACTGTAAACCGGATACCCGGAGGAAACCCATGCAAACACGGGGAGAACATGCAAACTCTGCAAAAACAATTGGGTTATAATAATAATAACTCATGTATTTATATAGAGCTTTTCTGTGTGTCTTTCTTCGTAAAGGATGACAAAGAGTCAACGTCCTCAAAGGAGTCTCTAGACGACCTCTTCCCTTCTGAGGATGAGGAACCATCCCAGAGTATGTGCTTTGTGTGTGTTTTATATTTATTAATAATAATCTTTATTCATTAAAATTACCTGAGAATATTCAGTGTGTCAGTGTGGAATCTTCAGTGGCCCCTTCTAAGTAGAGAATGTAGTTTTTACTTCTCTCTCCACCCCTCTCTCTCTCTCTCTCTCTCTCTCTCTCTCTCTCTCTCTCTCTCTCTCTCTCTCTCTCTCTCTCTCTCTCTCTCTCTCCTCTCTCCCACTCTCCAGTGGTCCACCAGCCTCACCACAGCAGTGCAGCAGCAGCGGCTCAGCAGGGAGGTTATGAGATCCCGGCCCGCCTGCGCACCCTCCACAACCTGGTCATCCAGTACGCGTCGCAGGGCCGCTACGAGGTGGCCGTCCCTCTCTGCAAACAGGTACCGTTGGTTTAGCTCTGAGCCAGTATATATAGCACATGAATCATACATTTATTTATTACACTATACAGTATATTATTCAAAGGTGTGGCCATACTTTACCATTCAAATGTGTCCAAACTTTTGACTGATTCTGTGTACTACTTCATATTTATATATATATATATGTGTGTGTGTGTGTGTGTGTGTGTGTGTGTGTGTGTGTGTGTGTGTGTGTGTGTGTGTGTGTGTGTGTGTGTGTGTGTGTGTGTATTTTCATACTTTTGTTGTTCTGTTTTTTGTTTGTCTAGTGTCTAGGTATGTTTTCATAACTTAATGATGACATCAACCTCTTCCATGGGTTCATTTATCCATTAGTCTATTCATACCCGCATTCCTCAATTTTCTTCATATCTATCTGATCGACTGAACCAGGGGCTCTGGCCACAACCGTAAATGTGGTACTTTATTAGTAAAAGTACATCTAATTGTAATTGTAATTCTTATTTCAGGCCCTTGAAGACCTTGAGAAATCTTCAGGGCACAGTCACCCCGATGTAGCCACCATGCTAAATATTCTAGCGCTCGTATACAGGTGAGAGATTTTACCCAGGTTAGCCATCATGCTATCTGTACTAGCACTAGTCCCAGTGAAGAGGACTTAGCGTTGCTGGCATCCACGCTACACATTTGGTTAGAAGGGGCTAGCTTAATTAGCTTCCACGTTCCATTTTCTAACACTAGTTTACTTTTGGGAGGATTAGCTGAATTTAATACCTCTCAAAATACAAACTGGTCTACATGTCAGACAGTTCAAAGTACTACAACTCAAAAAATCAGTTAAGACATTCTAATATTTTTAACATTTTCTGTTTATTGTTAACTTCGCAGAGACCAGAACAAATACAAAGAAGCAGCCAGCTTGCTGAACGATGCTTTGGAGATCAGAGAGAAGACCCTGGGCATTGACCATCCGGCTGTAGGTTCCACACCATGGAGATAGAACTCTAGTGTTCTGTCTCTATGGTTACACCGTCATAACTCTATGTGGTTATGATTCCCCTAAACACCCTGTAGCCTGTCATAAAGCACATGGCAGCAGCTTATATTTCCATGTTATATCTGGACAGATTGTGGATGATAATACATGAAAGGGAGCACTGAATGTTTATGTTGACACTTTTATCAACACCTTTCAAAATCAGTTACTGTTGATACACTGCCGTTCTGTCAATATCGACTAAATGTATGTTTGATGCTTATCTAGTAACATACGAGTACACTAAGTTAGGTATAAAAAATACAAGGGCTTGTCATAGGCTTAGAGTGAGATAATACCTGAACTGTGTGGCTTACTATTGTCTGAACATAGTCCACTGTATGTTTTTATATTTGATTGTGCGGATTCCTCTCTGTGTGTGTGTGTGTGTGTGTGTGTGTGTGTGTGTGTGTGTGTGTGTGTGTGTGTGTGTGTGTGTACAGGTGGCCGCCACACTCAACAACTTGGCCGTGCTCTATGGGAAGAGAGGAAAGTACAAGGAGGCAGAGCCTTTATGTAAAAGAGCTCTGGAAATCAGAGAGAAGGTAACACACACACAATGTCTCACATACACAACACACACACACACACACACATACTGTACTGCTCGCACACACACACCGTCACCCCACAACAGGGCATCATTATTATTTTCGTAATCCAATACACACACACTCACGACACAACACACATACTTACTCAGTGCACACGTTATAACACACACCACCACTCCGTATAAAACAGCATATACTGTATAATATTTACATATATAAGATAATTAATTCATTTATTATTTATATATAAACAGTATTCCGCACACTCAGACAGTTCTGTTTGAACTGATAGAAAACTGAAAAACCGATACCACAACGTCTCAGCCTATTCCAGTTGTAACCTCAGCCCCAGTACAAGGCAAACTGACGGCTCATCCTTTTCACAACTTGCTTTTTCTTCTTCTGATCAAGGTGTTGGGCACGGACCACCCGGACGTTGCTAAGCAACTGAACAACCTGGCGCTGCTGTGTCAGAACCAGGGGAAGTACCAGGAAGTGGAGCAGTACTACGAGCGGGCCTTACACATCTACCAGAGCCGCCTGGGGCCGGACGACGCCAACGTGGCCAAGACCAAGAACAACCTGGTGAGAGAGGGAGGGATGGAGAAGAGAGGGAGGGAGGGAGGGAGGGAGATGAAGGGAGAGGGTAGAGGTAACATACATACACGCACGCACGCACACACATTCCTGCTTTATTTGCCCCACTGATGATTAAAATTAGGCTGGTGTGCAACCATCTACAATTTTTAACCCTATTTCACAGCTGGTCTTGCAGTTACAGGGAGAGGGAGAGGGGGAGGGAGAGCGTGAAAGAGTGTGTGAGAGGATGATAATGAGGTGTGCTAGAATCGTGAACAATCCCTGTCTGTCTCGTGTGCGTCTAGGCATCGTGCTATCTGAAACAAGGGAAGTACCGACAGGCGGAGTCTCTCTACAAAGAGATCCTGACCAGAGCACATGAAAAGGAGTTTGGATCTGTGGAGGGTAAGCTGCTGTGTGTGTGTGTGTGTGTGTGTGTGTGTGTGTGTCAGTATCCGTCTATGTCTGCTTATGATTCAGTATAAAGTTAAAATATTTGCTATCACCCTTTCAAGTGATTGTTTTCTGCGGTCTCAATCAGAAGACGTGAACAGACCAAATCTGTGTGTGTGCATGTATACAGTTACATCAGTGTGTGTTAGTGTGTGCCGTATGTTAACTCTGTGTGTATCACAACTAGCTAATTGTTATTTATTTTATTCTCTAAATGCTATAGAATTAAAGATGTCTAAATATTGTTATAATTGTTACGTTAATCCTGTATATAACACGACTCTCTGATTCTGTTACTTCTTTTGTTCTCTGTAAATATTATTATAATGATAATACTATGTTAATGGTGTATGAAACCGTTGCCCAGGCGACGGTCCTCGTTGGTCGCAGTGTGAGGACGGGTCCAGACAGGACGGGCTGGGCGGTCTGAAACGTAGCGGCTCCTTCACAAAGCTCCGAGAGTCCATCCGACGCAGCAGCGAGAAGCTAGTCCGCAAGCTAAAAGGAGGCGGGACCCAGGACACACCCCAGAGGACTCCTGGGTAATGTAGGGATTTTGAGTGGATGTATGTATATATATATATATATATATATATCTGTACAACCAGACTTGAATTTACTTTGCAGATTACCTACATGGAAGTGAGTGATGGTTTTGCATTTTAAAAGGGTGATCAGTTGATCAGAAGTCCAAATAAGTTATCATAAATATCAGTCTACAAATTTTGATTCGATTCATACTTAAGCACATTGATTTTTTTTTTTTTTTTGATATTCACACAAAAAAAGCTTTTGTAAGGTGCCAATAATCAGACTTTTGTTCTGTGTCAGGATGAAGAGGGCCAACTCTCTGAACATGTTGAACGTGGGAGCTAGGGATCACCAAGAGACTGCTCGGGTGAGTTCACACCTCTGTCCAGGAGGACGTTTACGAACAAGGAAAGGGTTAAAGGGATATTAGACAATATGAAGGAGATAATATGCATACATCTGTCTTATATTTATCTTTATTTGTTAACAGTAGCTACATTATATTATACAGCATTGTTTGTGTAGTTGCAGTTTAACTCATCTTTGAAGTGATTGTACTTATTCATGTCTTAATATAATACAGTAATGCTGTTTTGAAGGCAAAGGGTGGTCAAATATTGATTTGATATATATGTTTTTTTCACTTACTCTGTATTTTATTAATTGATATAAATAAGTAAAAAATTACATTCATATATATATTTTTATAAGCATTCTTACTTCAAAGCATTTTTTCACACTTTTGCACAATACTGCATATGTAAATAACTTTTGGAGAAATGTTTGTGTTGTCTTCCAGAGTCCTGGACGGCTGACCCAGTCTCGTGGCCTCAGCTCCAGCACCCAGAGCCTGGCACGACGAGGTTCCCTTTGTTATACAACAGAGACACACACAACGCTCTAACACACACACACACACATTCCTGCGTTTATTTGCTCCACTGATTATTAAAATTAGGCTGATCTTGCAGTTACAGTACGCACACACACTAAACCACAACAACCTCTAACTTATTTTTAAGCTACCCAATTATTTGGAAAGTATTTGAGTGTATATTTTACATTGCAGCTGGACAACTATTATACATTTTTTAATGTTTAATAGTTATTCCACTATTATATTATATATTGAGTCCACTGTTCATCTTTGGAACAGAATCACCAGTGTTTTCCTAATGTATTTGGTACTTACACAAAAACGGTAGTCAGTACAGACCAGAATATTATGTACTACGCAAATATTTTATTCCTGATTGATTTGGGATATTTAATATTGTTTTAAATCTTTTTTGTAGTTGTTATTTTTGGGAAATATTTGTTGTTGAAAATCCCAAGGCAGAAAAAAAATCTTCCATTTTCTGCCTTGCATTTTCGATGGCGTGAATTAGGAAATCAACTTTGAAAGTGTTTATTTGGGACGCTCTCAAAAAAAAGTGAAACTTTACTATTTATTAATGTATTGTTTTCTTTGTGGCACCTTCCACTGCTTTCTACAAATGTGACAGTTAACCTGCAGAGGTCGCTGTGTTCGAACATAGAGGTAGCTGTTTTTTTAGAATGTAGAAGCTCTTTCCCAAAACAAAGAACACCGAGTGTTCTAGAACACTATAGTGTTCGACAATGCGGTTTTGCACTAGATGGGATTTTGCAAATTTCCAGTTCTGAGTGCTGATCAATGGAAGCTCAAAATGAATGAAAAGTTGACTTTGTGAATCTAATGTAGGGAGACAGTGTGGTTTATATGTGAGCTGAATTATATTATTCTGTTTTCTTCATTCTATTTAGCCACGCTAAATAATGTCTTAATAGTGAGAGGGAGGTGAGGTAGACATGATTTATGTTGAAGGTCGAAAATTATTCCAGATCAATACTGATCACTGGATGTCAACATGATCAAGTGTTATTACAATTTAGTTGCGATCACTCATCACAATATCAGCCAAAGTTTAAAGACGGCTCATATATTTTGTACATTTAATTGGATTGTACTGTCTATTGTTGACATTTTTTTCATTATTTATAAACTATACTAATGCCCCAAAGCAAAAATAGCATTGTGCCTACAAAATATTGCCCCTAGTTTTACTTTTTACTAGAAGACAATGTTTTCAAAAAGACAATTATAAAGTCTGATGTCACCTCTCAGGATATTTAATGTGAGCTAAGATAGAAGAAATTAAACATGTTATTTTCTGTCTTTGAAAAACTGTAAAAGTATTTTAAAACGTGTATTATAGTAACCTAGGGGAGATTGAATATTGTCAGTGGTTTAGCTTAACTATTTAGAGAATGTTACATGACTGACTATCAAATGCACAAGGCTCCTTTACATACACCATAGATTACTGCACTGTTACGTTTTTAAATCTTTGGGAATTTTTTTTTTTTTTTACTGAATATAATAGCTAATGTTGAAATAAATTATTTCTAGTCTGTTGAAGTACTTTATCTTTTTTGTTGAAAGATGTGGATTTATTATTTTTGCAGTTTCAAAGTGTCATAATTAGTTCTCCAATGTTATTACTCAAGAGAAGGAAAGACTAAACAACATAGTACAAACAAATTATGTTTATTATTCAGCCACCTGGTCACAAAACAAGTGACTAATGCATTACAAAAACATGTATTATACGCAGTGACAGAATTGAATCAAAGACCAGAAGCAGAGGGCTCTGTATGACAGACAGCACATAGAAACCGGCTGACATTTCACAATAAAAGCCTGGTTTCAGCGACGATGCGAACTAGTACGCACCACTCATACTTTCAGGAATGTCAGATCAAATCAGCCCACAGCAGTGGTTCCCACGGTGACAAGAGGCCCGTTCCATTACATAATTCAAGCTTAACTTTAAGCCAAACGCAAGAGACATATTATAAAAAGAAATCCAAAATAAGGGTTTGTTCCATTTTCTCCCCTGACTGATCAGGGGCATGAAAAATGGCCTGACATGTGTAACTTACCCATAAGTTTCATCACACAACCAATGACATCCTTTGAAAACGCGACCGACGCTTTCTCCGAGAAAACAGAGATCCAGGCGGATGTGCACAGCCTCGTTCATATTCATGTAGTAGGAGGTGACAGAGGATCTGCATAGTTACATGGTCTAAGACGACATTGCCCGCCATCACTCACCTACCAACGTCACTATCTGTCCTAAACACAGGAGGAACTCTTCCCTCGTTCAAACGCTAGTAAACGTCCCGTTCTGAATCGCCCCTTGGTTAAAACAGGAAGTAGCCATGGCTGTTGCCGAGGAGGGCGATCGCGGTCAGTTGCTCGAGGTTGTTATGGTAACATCCCCGTTTGGTGTCAGAGGGTTGTGGTTTACGACTGGTGGGCGATCTGAGCAATCTTCTTCAGCATCTCCTCCGACTGCAGCTGCTCCAGGGTCAGCAAGGACAGACCCAGCTGGTCCTCCTGTGTGTGGGAGGAAGGGGGGGAGAGAGAGAGAGAGGTAAAGAGTGTGTGTGAGAGAGAGGGAGAAAAAGAGCGATAAGGAGTGTGTGTGAGAGAGAGCGAGAGAGAGACGGATGACGGGTTAGAAAGAAAGACTGTGTTCAGTTAGTCGTGTGTGTGTGCACTGGTCTACCTGTCTGAAAAGCTGAGAGAGTGTGTGTGTATGTGGACTGGTCTACTTGTTTGAAAAGCTGAGAGAGTGTGTGTGTGTGTGTGTGTGTGTGTGTGTGTGTGTGTGTGTGTGTGTGTGTGTGTGTGTGTGTGTGTGTGTGTGTGTGCGCACTGGTCTACCTGTCTGAAAAGCTGAGAGAGTGTGTGTGTGTGTGTGTACTGGTCTACCTGTCTGGAGAGAGTGTGTGTGTGTGTGTGTGTGTGTGTGTGTGTGTGTGTGTGTGTGTGTGTGTGTGCACTGGTCTACCTGTCTGAAAAGCTGAGTGTGTGTGTGTGTGTGTGTGTGTGTGTGTGTGCACTGGTCTACCTGTCTGAAAAGCTGAGAGAGTGTGTATGTATGTGCACTGGTCTACTTGTCTGAAAAGCTGAGTGTGTGTGTGTGTGTGTGTGTGTGTGTGTGTACTGGTCTACCTGTCTGAAAAGCTGAGAGAGTGTGTATGTATGTGCACTGGTCTACTTGTCTGAAAAGCTGAGTGTGTGTGTGTGTGTGTACTGGTCTACCTGTCTGAAAGGCTGGGCCATCTGCCTCAGGAAGTGCTTGGAGAGCTGGACGGTCTCGTCAATGGTCAGGTTCAGACTGCTGTCAGTCAGGTGCTCCTGGATCCAACGAGGAAGCTTCCCTCGCTTGTCTGCCCGCGAGTACCGCTGAGAAAAGAGAGAGAGCCCGAGAAAGAGAGAGAGAGAGAGAGAGGTGGAGAGAGAGGGGGTGGGAATGTCTTAAGGTTCAATCGAGTAAAAACACCACAATGTGTTTCAATGTATAGCAAAACCTGGCAAAGGTTCACAAAAAGGACACGTACGCCCTTGACTAACACACAGACTAGCAAACACACACACATGTTTTGACTATCTGCACTGTGTGTACTTGATATTTGTTGTTGTTGTTTAGTGGTACAGTATATTTCACGTGTTTTTTAATGCCACACCAGAATTGTTCTTTGCCTCTGGGGACAATAAAGAGCCTCCCTCTCTCTCCCTCTCACACTCTCTCTCTCTCTCTCTCTCTCTCACACACACACACACACACACACAGTCTGAATAAACCTCCTCCTCCTCTCGTTACCTTGTCAGCGAAGATCATCAGGCCGTAGTCGGTCTTTCCCCTGATGGCCCGGCCCACACACTGAGCAGCGTGTCGCATGGCGTCAAACGTCAGGAAGTCGTTCTCCCGTATCTGGAAATTGTCCCGCATGTACTCCAGACGAGCCTGCAAAAGGTGCAGACAAAATTAGATTAAATACATCATTCAGATTATGCTACATGGGTTTATAATACATATATTTATATAGTTTTTTTTGGGAGGGGGGGTAAATGAGGAAGAGCAGAAAAAAGGAAGACTCTGGTGAAGAAGAAGAGAATTGAGATTAGAAGGCCTTGTGTAGAACTAGCTTTGTTTTGTTTTGTTTGTCATGTAGAGCACATTGACCTGCACTTGTATGAAATGTGCTAACTAAAGATTATTATTATTATTATTATTACTCACCTTAAGAATGCGGCTCTGTGTGTAAACATAAGGAACTCCGAACATGATTACTGCACGGCCGAAGTGATGCACTGTTGGAAACGTAGTCCACGATTGATTCATTGAATACTAAATATCAGCCATACGTGTTCATCAAATAATACTTTTGCCGAAGAACCATAGTCATAAATTCATCACTTAACAGTAGTTTCTACGAAAGTATGTTTTGTGACAACACCATACACATTTCACCCTCTTCCAAAGCCCCAAAATGTAACAAACAGGCTCCGTGGAGATATCCATTTATCTTTTTAGCATAGAGAAATAAGGTAAATGTTTTTACCAAAGTCTATTCCTTCAGACACCTTTCCTCTGGCAACTGAGAGCAGGATAGCTCCTCTGCCGTTCTCACACGCCTGGAGAAACAACATAATTGAAGTAAAACGTCTCTACTGTTGAAGTGATAAATGCAAGAGACTTCTACAGTATGTCACCTACTTTACCTTAGAGCTAGGTCACATATAAGAGACCAGATTCAAAGATTAGTATATACATATAAACTCACATCCACTAGTCAATCAAATATAATACAGATTGACAGACAGAACGACTGAAGCAAAGGCTGTACAGACTTCCTGGAACTTCTCCAGCGCCATGCTGGTCTCTGCAGCGTCGGGTGTCTCAATGAAGATCAGCTTGTTCCTCTGAACGTTCTCCAGGATACCCTGATAACACACACACACACACACACACACACACACACACACACACACACACACACACACACACACACACACACACACACACACACACACAGTGTGTTTACAACAGAAAGTTAGTCACTGGAGTGTGTGTGTGTGTGTGTGTGTGTGCAAGCCTGCACTCACCTGTTCGTACCAAGACGCCACTATGTTCTCCATGTACATGTAGCTGGTGAAAAACGCCACGATGCCGTCTGGAACGATCGCCGACATCTCCAGCAGCAGGTTGCCATAGTTACGGATCACCGCTGAGGCAAAACAATAGCAGAACAGGGAAGAGGAAGAGAACAGTTACATCCACTCCCCTTAGGTGATTGAGAAACCATTGTGGGAATCCCATTTAGGTTATCCATAAAAAAAACTCAAAGTAAGTGGACTATGTTTGCGGAATTACATTTTCCCAAGTATATCAAAAGTGTGTACAGATATTAGGGTTACTGTGTGTACAGATATTAGGGTTACTGTGCAGGATTGATCGACTCCCACATGAGCAACAGAATCACTGAGGCAGCCGTTCAACTAACCAAAGTCTTCACGCGTCTCAAACTTGGAGCTAATGGCGACCTGGTCGTTGCCCCTGCCAACCACCTGGCAAACAGACAAACAAACAATAAGAAAGAAAGTGGAGCTAAACCTCATAGATTAAGCCTGATTATGCAGTTTAATGAAACAACGTGTTACATAATAAAATAACACAATATAAATGTTTTAGCTGTTTCAGAAACCGCACAGTAGAAATTTTAACCAACCATTCGAATAAAGAAAAGAAAAGACATTAATATAATAAATTAAATGAACAATATAAAGGGAAAGAATGTGTTTATAAAAACACACTGGTTTAATGATCTTGCTTTGTGAAGTGACCCACCAGTGGACAGAGGCAGGTGCGTGCCAGCGTCATGGTGAAAGACGCCATGGTAACAGGGCGAAAGTCAAGTATTCTGGGATAGATGTCCAACGGTGAAAGGGTCTGCGAAAACAGAGAAATCGAAAGGGACAGATTATCAACATTATACCATTACCATTACCATTATTATAACATAATTTATCATTTTAATTCACTAATTTAACACAGTTAAGGTTGGGTCTCTTACTCTTAATCCGTGTTTTAAAATCAGCATCCTTTATCTTTTTGGCCCTTTTTTAAGATCTCGCTAACAGTGCACTCTGCTATGCCTCACTTTAGGCCAGCTGAGGCCTGAGTCAGTAATTAAAGAGCTGGTGACACCTACAGGTCAAACGGTCGACATGGAAAAA
Source organism: Galaxias olidus (assembly GCA_026901105.3). Classification (NCBI taxonomy): domain Eukaryota; kingdom Metazoa; phylum Chordata; class Actinopteri; order Galaxiiformes; family Galaxiidae; genus Galaxias; species Galaxias olidus. Next base: position 83,061 of record JAPMUY010003509.1, read on the forward strand.
GCTTCACCGGTTACAAAATAGGCCTACTTTTCTTTTTTTCTTTTTTTTTAAAGAACTCCTTATGCATTAAAGGCATATACAACAGTGACTAAAAAGGCATGAATGAGGGGGATCTCTAGCCTAACGTTTAGTCTGAGGAGATCTCTTCTTTTCACTCGTCTTTTCTAACGTGTGCAATGACGCTAGGCTGCGCTCGGAGACAAAACCCAGCAGGATGCCTGTAATCACAGATTAGTCCATACTGTAGATTACTGCTAATCTAGAAAGGAGGGAGTGGAATAAAGGAGGAGTGTGAGAAAGGGACGGAGAGAATGGCGTGAGAAAATGAAGGTGTTTCAAAACTTTTATAACATTCAAGAAGAGCGAAAGTAGTACGGAGGGCGAGAGAAAAAGAGAGAGTGAGAGGGAAGGGGGCGAGAGAGAGATTTATGTATGCCGCAATCTGAGGGATAGTGAGTGATCAACATACACACACACCCACCCACCCACCCACCCACCCACACACACACACACACACACACACAACCTCAAACAGGGAAACAAGTGATGCAGGATAGCCTTGTTTTGCACCACCCATTGTGCTCACTCACTCACACACACACACTCACTCACTCACTCACACTCACTCACTCACACACTCACTCACACACACACACACTCACACACTCACACACTCACACACTCACACACACACACTCACTCACACTCACACACACACACTCACACACTCACACACACTCACACACACACACAGCATTTAGTTTGTACAGTACCAGAGTATAAATGTTTTTATACAAATACATTTGTAATTGTTTCATTATTTTTTAAACTATCTGTGTCTTACTGAGATCTATGCAAAGCAATAAAAAAAAATATTTGTATTATTTTGTAAACTGCATTGGCACTATTGTCTACTTGTGTACAGTCATGCCAATAAAGCATTGAAATTGAAATTGAAAAAATTTAATTGAATTGAATTGAGAGAGAGAGAGAGAGAGAGAGAGAGAGAGAGAGAGAGAGAGAGAGAGAGAGAGAAAAAAGCAATAGAGTGAGGAAGAGTGAGAGAAAAAGGGATAGAGAAATAGAGAGGGGGGTGCTGCCTACCCCTGATGTGATGATGACAGTCTGGAAGCGTTCAAACACAGGCTTGATGGCGATGGACGGATCCATACAACTGAAAGTCATAGATTTAGAACATCAATGACGGACATAACATTACTGTTTAGAGATAAGGCCATGATTGTTAAAGGGAAACTTTACCAATTTTCTTAAACAATAAATGTAGTCATTTACGGTAAAATTACGTAGGTATAGTGAACAAGTGAGGGTAATAGGATCAATGTAAGTGAAATTAACTTTTTTTTCTGACCATGGCATTTAAACGGTTAATTAATTGTACACCACAATGACCATAGATCATTGTGCAAATCAAACTTAGAACCAACAAACGCTCTCCCCTTGGCAGACAGCGGCAATAGTTTCAAAAAGATTCAGGAAGGACCCCCCCTGACGCAATAGAGTCATTTTCTCAACTCGTTTGACATTCTGCTGTTTCATTGCGAAATACAAATTGACAATACAATGTTTCAAATACAATATTGGTATCTGATGAAAAACATTTCAAAAGATCAAAAATGGGTTAACTATCACTTTAATGGGACTTTAATGGGACATATTTTTCTTTCCAAAAAGTTGAACTTCCCATTCAGAAAACTAACACAAGCTAGTTTTGGATCAGTTGTAAAAAAAACTAAAACACAAAAGGTTTGAGTTTTGAAGTCATGGATTGGATTTTAAACAGTCATAAACGTAAAACGAATTTAAACCCAAACATCATTGGGAGCACCACCTGAAGTGTAGCACAGGGTTAGCAATGGTGGGAGTCCTGTCCTCAAAGGGCTCTATGATGATAGTGAAGCCTAAAATAAAAGAGAGCAAAGGGAGAGAGGGAGAGAGGGAGAGTGGGAGAGAGAGAGAGAGAAAGACGTGTTCAGGAGAGGTGACATCCCCAATGTCCTCTTTAAAACAGGCCTAAAAACTTTCTGCTAACTGTGTTTTAATGTTGTTATTTTATTTTTCAATTCCTCTCTAGTTTTCTGTTAAAGCATTTATCAATATTGTGTATATTCTATTATGTAATCTCAATGTTGTTGCAGCGCTTTGAGATTGTTTTTACAACGTAAAGCGCTTTATAAATAATAATAATTAAAATAATAATAACACAGATTATTGTTATTATTATTATTAGTAGTAGTAGTACTACCTTTGCTGTAGGTGCTGACCAGAGTGGCAAAGTTAGAGATGAGCGTCACCGCCGAGAAGTCCGCGATGTCGGAAATCTCCAACGTCCTGAGTAACGAACGCAACCTCTCCGCACAGAACCTGAAAAAAGTATACAATATGACATACAGTTACACACAATTACATAAATTAATACAATTATTAAGTGAGTTTCTGAGAGCAGACTTATAGCCCAAATCCTAACATCATCTCCAATATCTAATTTGTATTACTTTAAACTTAAAAAAATTGCTTCTAACTGTAATTCCCAATTATACCTCCTGTTTTAGACACTGACCTGAGGGGCTTGCGGTCGATGCAGACCTTTTCAAAGATGTCTTTGAGGAACTGCGGAGCGCTCTCCTGAACCACGTGGTGGATCCTCAGCCGGGCTTTCAGGTACTCCAGGAAACGCTTCATGAAGCCCACAAAGTGCTCTGCCGTACGGATGCTGCCTGGGACCGCCTCTGATGGGAGCAACCGGGAGGAGACGGAGGAACGAGGAGGATAATTGACACGAGAGGGAAAAAAGAGTGAGGATGATGGGAGAATAAGAGAGAGATGACAAGAAAAAGTTTACAAAGCTGGCAGGTGACGGGTATTTCACCTAAATAAGTGAAATCAGAAGATAAACTAGAAACTTGTTGTGTAGATTAAAAAATAAATGATAAGTAGGGCTGTTAACCTTGGAGAATCTCGTCAGGAAGAACGGGATTGGACATATAGACGTCCGTTTCCCTGGCAACGTTGGCTTCCTTCAGCCCTTCCACCAATCGTCTGTACTCTTCCTTTAGCTTGGCAGCGTCTGTTTCCTTTATCCTATCAGAGACAAGCAAGGGAGGGGCTTGTGTCACAACAGAGCGCTGCACACAAACAAAATCCAGTAAAGCGTTTAAAAAATATATATGATTATTAAAAATTTTTAAATATAACTTGTTGTGCAGCTAAAGTGACACGAGGTATTTAGCTACTCTCTGAAAGCACAGTGCCAAGCCTGTCCCCTAGGTATTTTCTGCATTGACCACGGGACAGAGTAGGCAGAGACCCTCACCCCTCATGACCTTTGACCTTACTTTTGAATGGTGTTCTGCAGGGTGTCTACGTTAGTCTGGCAGCGGTCCAGTGTCCGTCTGGTGATGTTTACACTCATGGAGTCGATGCACACGTTGTCTGGAGAGAAAACAACTAGCATCACAGACCATCCATTTTCAAGCAGCAACATGTATAACATCACTCAGTTCGAAATCAACCCCTTCGTTTTCTTGGCTCATATGTGCCATAGAAGCTACCGAAAAAAGAAAAAAAAAAGTACCTTGTAAACGGATCATAAAAGATCTACAAATACATTTTTACATGAGAGGCTGGTTTCCAATCCTTACCTATGTTGTGGGCCTCGTCAAAGACGACCACCGATTTTTTGGCCAGTTCCTTGGAGACCAGGTCGGCTATCTTCGGGTCCAGGAGGTAGTGGTAGCTGTATACCACGATGTTGGCATGCAGGAGCTGGGAGAGAAACAGGAAGAGGGAGAAGATGGAGGAAGAAGAGCGATGGAGAAGGTGGAAGGTGACAAGGTAGAGAAAATAAAACTGGATCAGATTAAGGATAATAAGATGAACAATCTGATTTAAATTCATATTTTTCTCCCAGTCAATTTATCATCTGAGGTAAGATATAATACTGTATATAAATAAACAATAAAGTTCCAAACTATACGGGCACCAGCTTTTCACATTAAGTTTATTTAAATGTTATGTTGTTAATGTTAAAGTGAAACAATTTTAAATGTATTTTACTTAATCTGTGCATTGTAGAGGAGGTAAAGATAATATATATACCTCGCTATCTGTGCTCAAGAAGACTTAAAAGATTTCACAACATGTAAACCAACAAGTGTATATCTTCTTAGTACAACGCCATAGAGTCCAAGCTAAATCTCTTACAGAGTAGCGTGCCAGGTAGTAAGGGCACCAGCCTTTTCTCCGGCCAAAGTTCTTCAGGTCATCCAGGTTGTAGATGCCTGCAGGGAGAGGCACCTGTCTTCCTACCGCATCAAACTCCTACAGATACACAAAGAAGACGGTCATGAGAAAAAGTGAATTAAAAGTGCTTTATGGAGAGAGAGAAAAAAAATGTAAAAGCTTTTTAATAATTAATTCATTGAATTCGCCAAAGCTCCATCCTCTCTCTCTCTCTCTCTCTCTCTCTCTCTCTCTCTCTCTCTCTCTCTCTCTCTCTCTCTCTCTCTCTCTCTCTCTCTCTCTCTCTCTCTCTCTCTCTCTCTCTCTCTCTCTCTCTCTCTCTCTCTCTCTCTCTCTCTCTCTCTCTCTCTCTCTCTCTCTCTCTCTCTCTCTCTCTCTCTCTCTCTCTCTCTCCCTCCCTCCCTTAATAATTAATTCATCCCTCTCTCTCTCTCTCCCTCCCTCTCTCTCTCTCTCCCTCTCTCTCTCCCTCCCTCCCTCCCTCTCCCTCTCTCTCTCTCTCTCTCTCTCTCTCTCTCTCTCTCTCACCTCGTAGAAACGGCATGCAGGCTGACTGGGGTCGACGTGCCGCTGGGCTCTGATGTACGACGCCGTCAGACTGTGGCATTTCCCGTCCACCTCCTTCCCAAAACGCAGGGCACTCACCTGGAGCAGGAGCAGACATTTTGATGCAAGTGGATTCACATCCATGCAATAAAAAATAAAAACTACAACTAGCTATGTTACATGGCGTGTTATTCTTCTACTTAGGTGCTCATTTTTTTCTGCCACTAATACTAGTGAACAAATCTGTTGTTTATACTATTTTTAAAAATCAAAGCATTTTGAAACCAAATCCATAGCTTGTCACCACTTAAGTTAGCACTGTTTAGCAGCTGAGCAAAAAGGTTGGTCCCAGTAATAATATTTACAGCAGAGGGTTTATACAGATAGGTGACTGAACACGGGGTTAAAGTGTGGAGGTCAAAGGTCAAGTCTAGGGCTCCTACCTCGGGGTGTACACACAGGTTCTTCCTTGAAGAAAGCGCAAGAGCCAGTAAGTTGCTTGTCTCTCCTGTCTCTTTGGTGTAGTACTCCACCAGCTTCCTCAACTCCTCCACCACCTGACGCAAAAAGAGAAGCCTATGGTCAGTTCATGGCAACGAATAATAATAATAAAAAAATAAAACTAGAATGGGAATGTTGTTATCTTCACACTTAATCAAATCTGTGCACATGCAGCAAAGGGACTCAGACTGAAGTGTACTGTTTGTAAATGAGGGGCCTCAGAGTTGCAATGACATTCGATGACCAACCATTAAAACTTCCAATAACATTTTCTTCCTTGACAAGTAGTGATTAAACTCCATTTTCATTACATCCTATAGAATTCAGGTAAAAACATGGAGAAAGACAAGCTTATCATGCATTTTAAAAGCAAATTACACAATGGGTGGTTAGGGGGTCACTAACCTTCTCAATCTCAGGCACTGTTCTGGAACAGTAGATCAGCTTGGTGACTTCAAGAGGATACGCCTGAGAAGGATATATAAATAAACAAGATTAAAATTAAAATAAATAAATGTTAAGATAGGTGTTTTGTAAGATTGCAAAAAACATCAGAAGGGCCATTTTAGATATGTAGGTATGATCAATGGGCTCATAATTAGCCTGATGACCACAATGTAAAATTTGCCTTCACTGACACTCACCTTCTGGTATGCAACAATGAGCGAGAGCAGAGAGATGGTTTTCCCTGTTCCTGACGGCATCTCCAAGACTCCATGTCCCTTTGAGGGTGAAGAACGGGTGTCAAAACACACACAGTAGTAAAAACATTTGACAGACAGGCCTCCCTCTCTCTCACACGTACACAGTCACTTACACACACTAGGCTATAAACTAAAGACCGTTTATTAAACCTCTATTTAGCCAGATGGTGCCACTGAGATTCAAATCTCAATTTTGACCACTTACTTTAGCATCCAATGTCCTCTTCAGTTCCAGCATATAGGAATACTGCTCAGGGTAGATGTAGTCATACGGGAAGTAGACCAACAGCCCCTCAATATTTAGCCTGAGAAACATTATTGATTAGGATGAATGAATTTGAAACATATATTTGTGTCTAATGTTTGCACACACAACTTCACAAGACGCAGCCATGGATATTAAAATATTTACTTTAGCGGTGTCAGCCCTAGCCAAGAACCCGAACTTGCGTTATATGACTTTCACGCATGCAAAACAACGTAGGGTTCAGCAGCAGAGACGGACTGTCTCCCATGTACAACACTAAATAAACTTACGAAGTTAGCATTACCGGGCGTGCAAAACTAGACTAAGTTTGGCTAACTATGTTAGCTAGCTAGTTAACATTAGCTCATCTAAGTTTGCGAGGCAAGAAGCTTATGTAAATACCAATACACTTACTTCATTTTAGCCGGATATGTTACAGCTGGGTATTAGCTGTTTATAACTACAGGATATCTTAATACCGTAATTAAAAATATTTTCTATACATTTATAAATGGTGGTCAAAAATTCCTCCCTTCTTCTTTTATTTTTCTGCACATCCTTACACATGTTAACGCAAGACCCGCCCTACACTAGGTGATTGGCGGTTGGATTTGTCACCTCTGCTACGTTAGCATCTTTAACTGGTTAATAAATCTGTCAATTCTGTGTTTTCGCGGAACTTCCTCCCGGACTCAGAGAGCGGTATTTTTTATTTAGTTGTTTGTACGAACGGTAGCTCGTCAACATGTAACATTTGTTCTTAGTTACAGGTTGACTTCCAGCTACTAATAGCTGAACCTGGGTGGGCAGACTTGAATGTCCCACTTTCATTCAGTAGTAAAATATGAGTGGTCCTGCGCTTAGTGGTTGCAGTTCTGCGCCCAGCGGATCTTTGCAGTCCACTGAACTGTTCAACAACTTGGTGTCTCAACTAAAAGAGTGCCATGACACCTCAACGCAAGAACTGCAAGCCAAAGTGGCCAAGCTGAAGAAAGAGAGATACTTGGATGCCCAAAAACTTGAGGAGTTCTACATTCGCAACCAGCAGATGAAGGAAAAGCAAATGTCACTGCTGGACACTGTCGCGGCCTTGGAGGAGAAGGTGCGAGATCGAGCTGGCCCTTGTGATCGATGTGCGGTGACTGAGGAGCAGATAAAAAAGTTGCAAGCTGACGGTGAGAAATCCCGACAACAACATCTGCGTCTTATTGCTGATCTCATGACTGAGAGGAACAGTCTTCAAGACGACAACAGGAAGCTTAGTATGGAGTTGGCTAGACTGAAAGCATCTGAGTGAGTTGGACTGTAGAGGGTTAGTTTGTTTCTAAAGTAGGACATGGGATGATGTATTAATTAAAGCCAAAAATATGTCCTAAGGTGTTGATTAACCAACTCTGTAATTCGAAATTCCAATTTAAAGATTGACACTGCACAACAAAAACAGAAAAAAATGTATGTATTCATCCATCAATATATAAATCATAAAAGAAAAAGGGTCTGTTGAACTGTTGCTCTAGTCTCACAACAGTGTTGTTTTTGTATATTGACAGCGTAAAAGGAAATTCTCCTGGTGAGCAGTCCTTGTCCTCTTCAGACCCGGAGGAGGGAATGATCCCAGACTCCCCTGTACAGCAGATATCCCTTTCTGGAAACAACAGACTGAAGCTTAGGAAGAAGAACCACCAGTACATCCGCTACGCAGAGAAATCTCTCTTGCCGTCTCTTAGCTTGGCCGATATCAACCAATCCACGAGAGAACCTGCCATGACATCAGAGAGCCGTGGAAATCGCGTTCTGGTTCCTGACACTTGTGAAGTGATGGACCCTGTCCAGCATCCACGAGAGGTGGGTTGCTGTAGTTTTGAATGTTTGATTTTGTGAGGGTAAAAATAATGATTTATGTTTGAAAGTCCTCTTTACATTTATTTGTAGAAGCTTGTTACGGTGCAGAATAACAAACAATTCATGTCTTAAATGTAGGACATAAACTTCAATCTAAAACTCTTACGTTTTTATAAAAACCTTTTTATAGTTATGGAGGACTTTTACTTCAAAAAACCATGGTTCATACATAAATAACACAAAATAATAACTTTAACGTGCAGAGAGCTTGTAGCTAGGTAAGTCTTACTGTAGTACCATAGTATTTTTAGAGTATTTTTTGCCAGGAAATAGTAAAAATGATCTCTCTAAGTAGTGTAACCGTTGTAACCCCGATGTTGAAGAGTTGAAGGGGTCAGAGATTTGTTATAACCAAAAAATATATACAGTATCTACAGTATCCATACTAAAGATGATCAATTGAATTTACACTGTGGGATTAATCATAACATTTCAAGAGATGAGACATTTGTGGCTTTGATAATACATAATGCATACATTCATACTCCTTATAATTTGTAATTCGAATTTAAAGTTGAATATATAATATAATAAAATATTATATTTTCATAAATCTTAACAGGGTGTTGGATTGGTGGCCTCAGACGGAGAGGAGGGGATGGTGGCAGAGACCTGTGGTCTAGAGCTGGACGCCAGGCTGGTCGACACACACCCCACGACTGTATCCCGGGGGACAAAGACCTCTCCTCCCCACGTCCAGAGGAACCAAGGCACTCTGAAACCTACACCTCTTCACTCCTCCTCTGCTGCAAAACACAACTTGAACGCCTCTGAAAACGGCTCGCCCTCTCTCCTCCGTACCGTCACGCTGGGTCTCTCTGGGACTGCAGGCTCTGGTCATGAAGAGTGTCGAGGCGAAGACGTAGAATCATCTAATAAGAAAGTACAAAATAAAGAAGCCCTGCGAGTTACAGGAGCGAGGATGGAGCCGCATCAGCAGCCTGCTAAAAGGAAGAAAGTATCAAAGAGTGATAAGGAAGAGGAGGAAGAGGAGGAGGAGAGGGCTGGTAGCAGTAAGAGGCCGCAGGGGATCGGAGGGTCTTTTCAGATCCATCAGGACAAAGAGAACAGAGGGGATCAGCGTCCTCAGGATGGAGTGTTCAAGTGTCCTTTGATGAACAGGAAGTCCTCTGCCAACACACAGCACATGAAGAAGAGTACCTGCTGGGAGGAGAATAAGGAAGTGAAGCGGGAGCTACATCTCCCAAAGAAAAATGACTTCTCGGAAGAAGGTAATAACAAGAGTGATAAATTATATTACATTTTACGACTTTTGTTATAAGTTAAACTTTTTGCAAATGGTCAAATATACAGTGATATTAACGATGCCGTGCTTTACTAGAATCAGCATAATTTATACTAATGATTCTATGCAATGCTTTTTGGTTGTACTTAAAAAAAAGAAAAAATCAGTTGATGGTTTTATTCTTCTCTGGTCAGATTTAGCGGTAGAACCCGCGTGGAGTTTGGACCCTGCGGCAGCGTTGTCCCAGTACGAGAGGGACACACCTCACGTCGAAAGACATGAGGAGGATGAGGGTGAGGAGGAAGGACCTGGCCGTGTCGGGGGAGGTGCAGCAGAAGAGCCAGGGACAGTCGATATGGACTGTACCTACGTAAGTCACAGCCTGCTTCTCCAAAATGGCAACAGAGGAGGACCAGACCAAGTGGGCAGTCTCCGCTGGCGAGGCAGTGTGTCCGGGTTGGGCCACAAAGCCCAAGACAGCCTAGCTGAGATATTTGATAAGACCGGCTACGGAGAGTACGAGTCCTGTCTCCAGACATCAGACTCCTATCTGGAGCACAAAGGGCACACCTGCCACGAAGAAGAAGAAGAAGAAGAGGAAGAGGAGGAGGAGGAGGACGACGACAACGGAGGACACATCCCCCACCGTGAACCCGGTACGAAAGCCGACGGAGAGCAAGAGAACGGGAAGAAAAGCGAGTTTGCCCACGTGGCGGTCGTCCGTAAGCGAGAGGAGAGGAAGAAGCTGAAAGGCCACACGTGCAAAGAGTGCGAGACCTACTATGCCCACCTCCCCGACGCGGAGAGGCAGAGGAAGCTGTCGGCGTGCTCCCGTCACCGTTTCCGCTACATTCCGCCCAGCACACCCGAGCACTTCTGGGAGGTGGGCTTCCCGTCCACTCAGACGTGCGAGGAGAGAGGCTACATCAGGGAGGAGGTGGAGCCTGAGAACCGCAGCCGACGAAGACGACCGTACAACGCCACCTTCTCTCCCAAAGCTAAGAAGTAGCGTACTTTAAAGGAGAGGAGAGAAATGGAGGGGCGGAAATCAAAGAGGAGGAGGAATGGACTACGGAAATAGATATGTGATTGTTGTCTATTCTTTATAATAAAATTATTATAACGATTTACACTGCACTATCGCTGTTATCCTTTTTGTGTTACCGTCTCATCCAAACTGACCAAGTAATATTATTTTTGGAATGCTATTACATTTTGACGTTTTGTAATGAATACGTTTTAACACAAATATGTGTCAAATGAAAAACTGAATGATTGATTTTCTTTATTTTTTAGTCAACTGTTTTGTCATATACATTGTTGCATGTTGCTATAAATAAATATTAACTAGTGAAATGACTAATAGTTATTGCTATTTATTACTGTGTATGTGCGTTTGTGCATGAATGCAAATACATACATATTCTGGTCAATATTTATTCAATGATACATACACAGCATTTGAATAACAAGCTGTTTTGATAAGAAGATGCACATGGAAAAGCTGAGGAAAGATGGGACACTCAAATTTCCCCTATGATATTAGCATCACTTATTTACCTGGCCACTGTCGTTAGGCAGGGTTGTCCTGCAGAGCAGCGGTACGTTTTCATTCACAGAACCACGTTTTGCTTTTCCTTTTTATCATGGCATATTTGAGTTATCCTTGAATTCAACCTTTCCATAGCAGTACAGTACTGAGCTAAACTTTCTGCATGTTATGTTCTACTACGTGTATCCAACATTTGCTACTGGTCAACACGCTAGTGTTGTGAAATGTTTGACAGTGTTAAAAAAGCAAGTTTTCATTACATTCATGCAGTTCCTGAAACGAACACTAGAGGGAAACCATAGGCAGTACAACGAATACAACAAACAAGTCTTCTTCTGGCAAGAAACAAAGTACACCCACCCAAACATAAATTCATTTCAACAGAGTTATCGCTTAAGCATATCACAAACGCAAAACAGTTTAGAAATATTTTTTTAAACTAGAAATATTTTTGTTGTGATTTGTTTTTAAGGATACATATCTGTATTAGCTTGAGAATTTGAGTTTCATGATAATCTGTTTGTTTACTTGAACAGCTTTGAGGCAACTAGAAACTTTAAATATCTGCGACAAAAATAGCTGTTGATTCAAAGGCCAACATCTGTAGTATGTTTCCTACTGGCAGAACAAACAAAATAATATTTTTTTATATATAAACAGTCCAGTTTTAATTTAATAAAAGTTCCAGACAGAATGGATATTTTCCGTGGCTGACTTAGTTTGTACGTGCGACCTTGGCAGGTCAAATAAAAAGTCTTATACCTCTATTTCACTTTCTTCGTATTGAGGTGTCTGCATCTCTGTGCCAACAAGTCTGACAATAGTCCGTTGTCTCACTGGGAAAAGTTTTCTCTCACAATAAATCCATCCTTCTCCCAAATAAATCACTTTCATAGAACTCATCACTTTCAACTGTAAATAAACTGTATGTAAAATATAAAACAACAATATAAAAATAAAATACTGGCATCCACCAGGTGCAGTTCATAATATAATGTATGAATAGGATGACTGTGAATTTGTATATTCTATGATCTTTCTATGATCTTTTTTTTTCTTTATATGGGGTCCAGAGTGTATGGCTTTACCCTGGGGGCAGTTGTCCTTCAGAGTATCTCCTGTTTGTCCCCAATCCCCCATCTTATGTCAGGTCTGATGTTTGTTGTTAATGGGTCGCCTAAACTTAAACATGGCCGCCATCCAACAAACCATCTTCCATAGTGTTCTCTTTCACTTTCCCTCTTTTCTCTCACTCCATCTCTCTCTTCTTCTCACTCTCTTTGTATGTCTCCACCTCTCTCTCTCTCTCTCTCTCTCTCTCTCTCTCTCTCTCTCTCTCTCTCTCTCTCTCTCTCTCTCTCTCTCTCTCTCCCTGTATTTCATTACCTTTCTCTCTCTACCTTTCTACCTCTCCTTCAATTTTCTCTCCCTTATACCGTGGGAATAAAAGGTCTGTTTTTATTGTGCTGGACTTTACCCTAATTCTTCCTTATGAAATCCTTTAATCTCTTTCACGGCTCCCAGCGATCTTCCACCGTCTTGTAGCGGTCCATAATCCCCAGCACGTCGTCCAAGATGGACGGCCCCAGGTCCAGGTCCAACCCGGCCAGCGACTCGGACCGCGACACTCCGGCGCCGGACGAGAGCCCCCGGGGCGCCCTGGTCGCCGTGAAGACGGCCGCCGGTGTCGTGGTGGTGGTGGTGGGGCTGGTGTGTAGGAGGGGGGCGCACGGAGAGTCGCTCCTCAGGTCCTCGTTGCTGAGGCCGGCGTCCGAGTCCAGGCTGAGGCCTCGGCGGGGGTCCAGCGGCCCGCAGCACTCCGACATGGAGTCCTCCGACGACACCTCCGAGAAGGAGCCGGAGGAAGGGACCAGCTGGCGGAAAGAGGGCGAGCCGTTGAGGTCGGAGGTTGTACGCCCGTTGACGCCGTTGTCCCACTGCGAGTAGGAGCGGTGGTGCTGCCCGTGGCCATTGGTCTGACCGTTGGCGTGGCCGTGGCCGTTCTTCCCCGGGCCGTGATGGCTCTGCTGGGGCTGGTTCTGGTGGGACAGCTGGGTCTGGGACTGGGAAGAAGGCGGGGCAGGAGGCGGGGCCGGTGGGGCTGTTGATGGAGGCGGAGGCGGAGCCACGGGGTCTTCCAGGTGGAGCCTGGGAGGCTTGGGCGGGGCCTGCTCGTGGGAGATGAAGACGGGCATGGAGATGGTGGTCTTCAGGAGGCCCGTGGCCGCGTGGTGGTGCTGGTTGTTGTTGTACGAGTAGCTGAGGGAGCCTTTGGTCCCAGAGTACTCGCCCTCCAGGTGCCTCTCCATGCTCTGGGAGCGGCCATTTTGTCCCCTCAGGGCTGGAAGCATGTCCATCTTCCCCTGGAGGAAGCCCACGTCCCCGAACATGTCCCCCTCGCCCTCCGGCCCAACGTGGGCGCTGTGGCGCACCTCACCCATTGGCGGGCTGATCATGTCACCTGACAGGAAGTCGCGCAGCTTCAGCCTCTTGCCTCTCTTGGGAGTTGTAGTTTTCAGGTACATAGGCGTCTTGGCTGGCATTGTCTTTTCTTTTTTGGGGGGGCGGTAGTTAAAACACGCCGGGTTATTTCAGGTTCTCTCTCTCTCTCTCTCTCTCTCTCTCTCTCTCTCTCTCTCTCTCTGAAAGGATGTCTGTGTGTTTTCAGCCAGAGAGAACAGTGTGTTCAAAGAGGAAGCCGTTCCAACAACTCACGTGATAAGAGGGGTTCCCTACCTCTGTCTCGCAGTGGACTATCCAAGTTATTAAGCCCACCCGGTAAATTCCAAGTTTGTTTGCTTCCTTTATCAGTAAACGTCCAAACCTTCGCCTTTCAGTGAGTGCACTTTCTCATATAAATGTCCAGTTTCTTATCTCGCTCAAGCAGTGGCTGTTCAGTTTCTCAACTTGCTTGACCAGTCCTGGTCCAGATGTCTTGAGTGACTCTCCTTTGGCTGAGAAATAGCTGCCTTGGGGGGTTAAGTCTGACTCGGTCATGTGACGGTGGAGCAGAGGGTGAAGGGTCGTGACCTTCTGGGGTCAATGCTCTCTCACAACAAGTCCCCACCACGTTCAAACAAACACTTCTCTCTCTCTCTCTCTTTCTCTCTCTTCTCCTTCCTTCTTTTGTTTATTTCTCTCTGTAACTCTCTCCTGGTCTCCTCAGAAAGCGATGGTGGAGAAAAATATCCTCTCCTTCGTCCGGCAGCCACACTGTCTGCAGCCGTCTCCACTCAGGTCCTCGACTGGAGCTCAGTGACCTCTGGAATGTGACATCAGAACGCTAAGAGTTCTGTGGAGCAAGAGATATAGGGGAGTCAGAGAGAGGGCAAAGGAGAGAGGGAGAGGAACAGAGAGAGAGAGTGATTTAGAGAGAGAGAGAGAGAGAGAGAGAGAGAGAGAGAGAGAGAGGTAGAGAGAGAGAGAGAGAGAGAAGGAGTAGAGAGAGAGAGAGAGAGAGAGAGAGAGAGAGAGAGAGAGAG
>JAPMUY010003509.1:100000-152500 GCA_026901105.3 Galaxias olidus
AATATACTTTTGTTCCATTGTTGCCATTGGGAACGGCTTGTTATTTGTAATATGTTTCTCTTGATAGCCTTACTGGCAATGTCATTTTTTCGTTATCTCACTTTAATCAATTGGTAAGTTTGGATTATGGCTGAAGATGCAGTGATCATAAGGCCAGAGGGTCCAACATCTGTTTTTGGTTATTCCTATTTAGGTGGTTCCTATTTGCTGCTTCCATGGAGTCGGAGTGTCTGGCATGGCACCTAGTTGTCTGTTTAGCGCCGACACACACACACACACACACACACACACACAAACACACACACACACACACAGCCAAATGGACATACAGACAGACGTAGGCACACCAGCACCTACACAGCATTCCTTTTCAACAGTCGCAGTCGCCACTTGCATCATGCGTAATTGCGCTCAGCAGGCGGTTGTTGACGAATGCTTTTTTTGTTTTGTTTGCGTAATGATACGTCTGTTTTCCCTAATAAAACTATAAGACTCTCAGGTTACTAGATGGTTATGACTGTTCTCATATTGCTCAATCTCGAAAATAAGCTTACGGCCTTAGTCATTGTTTGGAAAGGCTCCGGACTCATTAATTGTAAACATGAGAGCAGCTTTAACCTGTACACGAACCGTTACCGACTCAGTGCGGTGGAAAATTAAATCACGAATTTGTGTGTTCTGAATGTTATGATTCATCAGGCATCTGGTTCACTGAAAAAAAAGTTTCAAAGGGGATACAATTTCCTTTTCGGGAAGAGGCACACTGTACTTTTTAATTGTGATGAATTTTAACTGCTATTGAACTTGGTCAACCCAACATGTTTTTTATATTATTTAGGACCACTTATTTTATCCTGTTTTCTGAAATTTACAGGACTTCTGACAGCAAACGCTCAGTAGGCTGTTGATCCTTTCTCCTATTTGTACATATTTTCCTTTTCTTTCTTTCTTTCTTTCTTTCTTTCTTTCTTTCTTTCTTTCTTTCTTTCTTTCTTTCTTTCTTTCTTTCTTTCTTTCTTTCTTTCTGTCTGCCTGCCTGCCTGCCTGCCTGCCTGCCCGCCTGCCCGGAGTGCTTATGCTATTCCTGACGTGGTGGTTCTTATGTAAGACTGGCTCTGAGATCATCGTTCTTGGTTACACACCCCCAGTAAACAGTTAACTATTTGGTGGACTACCAGTACGCAGGTAAACCATAGACCCCCTCAGACACCGTATGCAGCTATTTTGGAACAGACACATTTTCACGGGAGTAATTTAAATGGTTAGAAAGAGGGCGCAAGACTAGTGGAGTATTGCCACGGAGTCTAGACAACACAAGAGACCACAACTGTCACAGAAGCGGAGGACTATAAACCTATTCAGAAGCATGACCACAGGCTTCATAAACCGATTGGTTAATTTCATTGTATAGGGGATGAGTAAATACATACAGCATATTGAAAAATATATATATTAAAAAAGCGCAGTGAAAGTTTTCACAACCTACAACTAGCCTGTTATATCGCAGGGATTCTTTTCTAATCGTCTTATCTTAAGAACCATCCAACACATCCAAGAATCGCAAGATAGGCTGACCGATTGCCCAAACAGAACTACAACTAAAAAAGTTTTACATTTGATCTCATACTGTCATACATCCCAAACACATTCTTTATGGAGATTAAACATGTTGAAAACTATGAACAACATGCAGAGATTTGGTGTTATAAACTCAACGCTGACCAAAGGTAACCTAATGGTACGGCCATGCTACGCAACGTAAAATACAAAAACGAATAACAGTTATACTTGCCAAAGCTGCCGAGCTGTGTAGACGATTAGGTTCGCAAATTGTATATTACACTATTTTTATTTCGGAGTGTCTTCGACGGCTGCTATAGCCTATATTCCATCGATATTGACGTCAGTTTGCGTCCCGTAACTCCCGCAAGTGCTTAGCGCAGGTAAACCTCTTACACCGTCGAGAACTCAGTTACTGAAAATGATGGTCCGCAAGAGGAGTGACTGTGGGCAGAAAGGGGAGGGGCACGGGTTTCTTGTGAATGAAGAAAGTGAAAGGGGTTTGAGTCTGTAAGGATTTCGCTTTGATTGCGCAACTAGGCAACATCCCCCTCTTTAGTGATATGAATACAAGAAAACTTGCAAATAAAAGATAATTGACTGTATTATAACTAGATTATAATCATTCAAACATATATTGCAAGATATTGTATTAGCGAAAATATAAGGCCTAGCTGGTTTTAAGAGAGTCTGTGTGAGTTTATTGCCTACGTTACTTTCTTCCACTATCCATTTCCAGCTCCCCCTCGTGTCTAGCTTAAATGTCTTTCATTGTTGTGTCCATGTCGTTCAATTGTCAATGTTTTTTATACTCCTTTTTACTTGTTTTTTGTTTCATTTGCGCCCCTCTCATGGAAAGTGCTTTGGGTTTGGCAAAGCCCTACATAAAGTTGGAAAGCTTGGCTTTGTAAGCTACCAATTACTTCAACCTGAAAGAAGTTGAACAACAGCAAAGCTACCCTAGGGATAAATCTGAATGCACTCAATTGAGCTTATTGCAAAAAGTGTCCGCTTGCACACATGTCACAAAAATAAATGAAAACACGTAATGAGAATAGTATGATTAAGTCTAACGTTAGCAAACCTTGCCTGGGCAAGCCTTCACAACGGTCAGAAGGAAAGGAGTTTGAAGTTTTAGTATACACACACACACACACACACACACACACACACACACACACACACACACACACACACACACACACACACACACACACACACACACACATATAATTTAAAAAAAGTAATTGAACTACTTGAGTCACTATGCAAATATGAATGTAGCTGGACTACCAGCAAGCTACTGCAAAATGTAGTTAAACTCCTATTCTCTAATTACACGTAGTTCATAACTTCCCTTGTCTTGCTTCTGTAAATTTAAACAACCCGACGCCACAGTTAAGCAATCATGAAGTGCAGTAGTCGAGTTATTTGGACGTTTATCTCATGTTGTTGCGAAAAGCTCCAAGAAAATGTTTGAACTGTTCTCTATCCTGACTTAAAGACGAGTCTATAGGCTTGACTACCCGTACCCGGTGACAACAAGCACATACACAGCGCGCCCCTAGTACTCCTACAATCAGCATTTTAAGTGCAGAGTTAGCAGACATTAATTGGATATTTAATTTGAGTTAAAATGACTTCTACTGCTGCCTCAGTAAATAAGCGTGTTAACGCCTGAAGCCACGTCGTCACTGGTGTCAGCACATTGGACTCCCGCTGTGCGTAATTGCGCATCTGTATCGAGAAGATTAAACGCTAACGTTCGTTTTACAATCATCACAGTGCACATGCAGACAACACCTAATTTGTAGTCCTCGTGGGATGCATGCAAGGTTAATTGAAAACATTTGTTGGCAGTACACATCTAGTACTCAGCGCTTCGTGTGCGTCTACCAGACTGGCTGTCTTTTCTGCTGAAGTGACTTCACACCATTAAAACGCCTTAGAGTAAAAAATAACCCCAAACAATCTTTTAGTACAATTTTAATTACACTTTTATGGTCGTGTTTGGTTGAGAGGCGTAGTGAGGTTTGACCCTAATAATTGAATTGTTCAACGTGGTCCAAGTCTAAGACACAACACATGCAAACGCACACCCATCACACACACACACACACATGCACGCGCACACACACACGCACACACACACACACACACACACACACACAAAACACACAAGCCACTGTGTTCAGCCCTATTAATTGTTTGAAGTTTTAACAAAATTTCTAAACAAGATAAGCATAAAACACAGAGCCTAACTAAGTCCCTTTCAGTTCCATCTTGCTAGATTTTTAGTTATTTTTCTATTTCAAAGAAGACATACACACACACACACACACACACACACACACACACACACACACACACACACACACACACACACCACATCCACACACACACAAACCAGTCTGAAGAAAGAAGAGTGATTTAATTCATGTTATACATATAGTTTGAAACTAAAAGGATTTGGTGAGCTGCCTTATGGAAAATGAACGATTCCTGTTTTTTTCTGCTTCTTTCTCTTCCTTTTTGCTTTTTCTCTTTCAATCTTTCTTCTGCGTGTAAACACTCACACAAGTTTGTGCAAGTGTGCCAAACTATGGCTCCAGGACTCCCCTGAGGGCTAGGTAGGGGGCTACACACACACACACACACACACACACACACACACACACACACACTGAGCTATGAAGGGGCATGAGTAAGGATGATCTATGGCATTTCGCTGGAGCAAGACTGAATTCTTGACATACACACACAATCTCGATTAAACGCACAGGCACACACGCACACACACACACACACACACACACACACACACATACACACACACACACACACACACACACACACACACACCCCCTGCTCCACGAAGAATCCCAGGGGTGCTTGGCAGGGGGAATACTGTAAGGCTAAATGGGGGTCACATTTGGATGTGTGTGTGTGTGTGTGTGTGTGTGTGTACCACTGATGTAATAGCCAAGTACTCTTGCTGGAGAAAGAGGGTTGCTTTCTGTGGCCATGTGGGTTATTCTAGGGGTCACCAATGACTGCAGAGACAGATCACAGCTCTATCTCTATAGGTGACACAATGTCAGGAGTCTGATGTCTTCCAGTAAATATTTCTGGCTCATGATGAAAATCTGGAAAAGCTGACACATAGACAGTTGGATGACCTTCTAGCCAGGAATATGGGAAATTCTCAAGATCAGCAGTGAGCACAGAGAGTCCCAGATAGACAGACAATGATGAGAAACAGATGAGAACAACAGAAAAGAGAAAGCAAAAGTGAGAGAGAGAAAGAGGGAGAGAAAGAGAGAGAAAGAGAGAGAAAGAGAGCGAGAGAGAGAGAGAGCGAGCGAGAGAGAGAGAGAGAGAGAGAGAGGGAGACAGAGTGAGCTAGAGAATGAAAGCAATAACAAACCTACAAGCCTTCACAGGGGTTTGCCTGTGGTTGCCTTGGAATTCCACAGAGCAGTGTCCATGTGGCTTCCATTTTGAAGGCAGTGAGAGAAGCTAAAAACAAACAGATTTAAATCAGAGAGAGAAAGAGCCAGGGGAGGCTGGTGAAAATAGGGTTGGCTATTTTAACTACGGAAGACAAACTTTTTTAAGCGAGTCATGAAGACATGGATTGGCTTCATGGGGCTTGGGAGGTGGGGTAGGATGGGGGGGAGGGGGTGATGGAGTGGTCCTCTTATGGGAAACGACAGGACCTAGTAGAGTGGGAGAGTACAGATGTACTGCCTTATGTCAGACAACAACGCAGGAACTTTGACCCCAAAATTCTCCCCCTCAGATCAATTAGGATTCATTCTTCCTTTGGAATAGAAAACCCAGGAATGGTTGTTTTCCATGCCTACATTTAGATTGTTGACCAAAAAGCTAGCTGAGGTTTTGACGTCTGAGAGTTGTGTGAAAACAACTTTGTTCTCTCTGTTTTGTCTTCACCCTCAATGACTGTTTTTCTCACCCTGTCTGAATGTTTTTCTTACTGTGTCTGGCTGTTTTTCTCACTGTGTCTGACTTTTTATCTCACTGTGTCTGGCTGTTTTTCTCACCGTGTCTGATTGTTTATCTCACTGTGTCTGGCTGTTTTTCCCACTGTGTCTGGCTGTTTTTCTCACAGTGACTGATTGTTTATCTCTCTGTGACTGACTGTTTTTCCCACTGTGTCTGGCTGTTTTTCTCACAGTGACTGATTGTTTATCTCTCTGTGACTGACTGTTTTTCCCACTGTGTCTGGCTGTTTTTCCCACTGTGTCTGGCTGTTTTTCTCACAGTGACTGATTGTTTATCTCTCTGTGACTGACTGTTTTTCCCACTGTGTCTGGCTGTTTTTCTCACTGTGACTGATTGTTTATCTCTCTGTGTCTGACTGTTTTTCTCACTGTGACTGACTGTTTTTCTCACTGTGTCTGATGTGGGTTTTTTTTTTAAATTCTCCCTCCATTTTATTTGACACAAATTTACATAATTGGTTTACTCTCCAAAGTTTTATAACTTTACATAAATTTTAAAAGTACTTTATCTTATTTTATATGTTGTTTGTGACTTTTTCCACATTTTCAGTTGGTTTAGTCTAAACTGAAGGTTTGGAAAAGGATAACAAAGACTAAAACGTCAGCGAAGCACAAAAGATGAAAATAGCAGAAGGAAGGATATTATAAATACGTCAGTCCTCCCTTTTACACTACTGTACCAACACACACACACACACACACACACACACACACACACACTCTCTCTCTCTCTCTCTCTCTCTACTCGCCCTAGTTCCCTCTCTCTTATTTCTTTATGTTTCTCCCCTTCGTAGCAAAGCTGATCCACCATTCCGGTCTCCTCCCTTTCCCACAATCCTACAACCCTCCCTCGCTCCCCCCTTCCCTCGCTCCCTCTCTTCCCCCCTCCCTCATTTCCCCCCTCCCTCGCCCCGTCCCTTCCCTCCCTCCCTCCCTCCCTCCCTCACTCCCCCCTCCCTTCCCTCCCTCCCTCCCTTGCCCCCTCCCTTCCCTCCCTCCCTCCCTCCCTCCCTCCCTCCCTCACTCCCCCCTCCCTTCCCTCCCTCCCTCCCTGCCCCCTCCCTTGCCCCCTCCCTCCCTCCCTCCCTCCCTCCCTCCCTCACTCCCCCCTTCCCCCTCCCTCCCTTGCCCCCTCCCTTCCCTCCCTCCCTCCCCTCCCTCACTCCCCCCTTCCCCCTCCCTCCCTCCCCCCCTCCCTCCCCTCCCTCCCTCCCTTGCCCCCTCCCTTCCCTCCCTCCCTCCCCTGGTTGCTCCGGGCTCAGGATGGTTTGTCGGGTCAGTGCTGGGGTCACGCTAGAACAAACACACAGAAATAGACATCAACAGAGAAAGAGAGGAAGGGCAGGGAGAGACAGAGAGAGAGAGAGAGCGAGAGAGAGAGAGAGAGAGAGAGAGAGAGAGAGAGAGAGAGAGAGAGAGAGAGAGAGAGAGAGAGAGAGAGAGAGAGAGAGAGAGAGAGAGAGAGAGATAAGAGAGAGAGAGAGAGAGAAAAACAGAGAGAGAGAGAGAGAGAGAGAGAGAGAGAGAGAGAGAGAGAGAGAGAGAGAGAGAGAGAGAGAGAGAGAGAGAGAGAGAGAGAGAGAGCGGGGGGAGGGAGGGAGGGATAGAGTGGAAAGGATGGGGATGGAAAACAGCAAGACCGTTCTTGACTTATCACTGAAACAACTGATAACTTCAAAAAGGAAACAAAACTGACGTGAAATGTCTACACCCGTTTATGTAGACCCAGACTATGTGTTTGTGCACCAGTTTTGTGTGTGCTGTTTTTCATGTATTTCTGTCGTATATATTCAATGGAGGGATACATTTAGTGCCGACCAAATTCAGCATGACAGATTGAGTGAGAGCGGACCTGGGAAATACTAGCTTGGAGAGAAAGCTAGCTCACGCCTCATTGAAACTGGATGGGTTCCCATAGGTTTGGCTGTACACAGTGTGTGTGCGTGCGTGTGTGTGTGTGTGTGTGTGTGTGTGTGTGTGTGTGTGTGTGTGTATGCGTGTGTGTAGGTTTTTGTGGAGAGAGAGGGAAGGAGAAAGAGACGGGGAGAAAGAGAAGGAGAGCTAGAGGGACAGAGCAAGAGAGAGATGTACTGTATATACAGTACTGTGCAAAAGTTTTAGGCAGGTGTGATGTCTTTAAAGTTAGGAAAAAAAAACATAAAAGGATCAATGTTAATTGTTTATTTTTTTTATCAATTCATAAAATACAAAGTGAGGGAAAAGCAAATCTGTATCAAACCAACATTTGGTGTGACCACCCTTCACCTTCAAAACAGCATCCCCTGCCTAAAACTTATGCACAGTACTGTATATATAGAGAGAGAGATTAACATGGGCAAATATATTTGATGCGAACCCCAAAGTGGCAGGAATTTAGCTTTCAATCTTATTTAAAAGGTACAAGTACAGTATGTTGTGTATTCAGTGTGTGTGTGTGTGTGTGTGTGTGTGTGTGTGTCGGAGAGGGGGCGCGGTGGCATGCAGTAAATCAAGAAAAAAAAAATGTTCAGCCCAGGTAAAGAAAACATGCCTTTTCCAGAACTGTTAGCAGTT
Source organism: Galaxias olidus (assembly GCA_026901105.3). Lineage (NCBI taxonomy): Eukaryota > Metazoa > Chordata > Actinopteri > Galaxiiformes > Galaxiidae > Galaxias > Galaxias olidus. The sequence continues at coordinate 108,139 of JAPMUY010003509.1, forward strand.
CTGATATTTGTTGACTTTCTCACTATGACAGGAAGTCGGCGTGTTGTTGACATTTATGAGGTTCAGGAACCGAAGGCCGACGGTGATGGCAGAACAGAATTTACAGCACCTTTGGTTTTCCTGCTGGTTTCATATCATTTCCACATGTAGCCTGATGCTCTTAGGTCAAGACAGCTTTGTTTACTTTCTCGCCATGTAAACAGCGTTAGGGTGAAGACCGCTTTGCTTGTCTGTTGGTCATCTCTTTTTTAACACAGCATTCTCCAGACTAGAGAGTTGAGAAAAACAAAAACATATAAAATAACAACTATAAAACAACCCAAAGAACACGCTAACTGCATTTTACTTCTTTTTAATGTGTAGGCATTGAAACATTTTCTTGTAAAAAGGTATTTGGTTTGCTGACAGAAAGCATTCGATGAGTTTGACGGGGCAACGGGACATGTTTTTCAAACAAAACTAGGTTCAAAAATATATATACGTGTGAGCCAAGTTCGTAATCCAAACATCGGTTACACCCTTTTCCCATCATAATTCTCTCGTGCTTTAACCTCCTACCATAATATCCTTACATAACAACGCTATTCTGAACCTTAAAAAAAACTCAAACATGGTGTAAACAAACTACAGAAGACCGACCTGGCAGGCTGACTGCTGCAGAGGCTATGAGGAAGGAGGGAGGGAGGAGAAGGGGAGGAAGGGTGAGGGAGGGAGGGAGAGAAGGAGGGTGGGGGAGAGAGGGTGGGGGAGGGAGGGAGGGTGAGGGAGGGAGGGAGGGGGGACGGTAGGAGAGGGGGAGGTAGGGGGTAAGGGAGGAGAGGAGGAGGTAGGGAAGGAGGGAGCGTGGGGGAGAGGGGAGGAGGGGGGAAGAGGGAGGGTGAGGGAGGGAGGGAGCGAGGGAGGGAGGGAGAGAAGGAGGGAGGGAGGGTGGGGGAGAGGGAGAGGGAGGGTGGTGGTGAAGGGTGGGGGTGGGGGGGTCACCGGAGAGGGAGGATTGGGCTGTGGACATGTTTTCTTTCTACAGGAAGTCAGGGTATTGTTTTGAAGTTGCTGATGACCATCCGTCATGGAGAGGATGAGAGTGTTCTTTTTTGCCTTCCTGGTTCTAATATGGAATCCAGGACGAGAAGAGGAGGAGATAAAGGAGATGAAATAACGAGAGGGGGGAGAGGAAGAGTGTATGACAGGATGAGCAGGAAGAAGATAGAAAAGGAATGGGGGATTAAAAAAAAAGAAAGTATGAACAAAAAAGGAGATTCTCTCTTTTGTAGACAAAACAAGTGACAGGAAAAACACAAAGGGTTAACAACGCACAGGCGCACACACACACACACACACACACACACACACACACACACACACACACACACAATCTCCCTTGAATGCACACACCCACACAAGTGACAGGAAAAACACGAAAGGTTCACAGAAAAGAGAAAAGCAAGAAGAGAGAGAAGGAATGGAGGAGAAGAAAAGTTGATTATAAGGGAACAGAGTTTTCCCAGAAGCAAAGCAGTGATGGGTGGAATTCTTTCAACGAGGACAGGAAACGTGGAGTGGAGGGGTGTGTGTGTGTGTGTGCATGCCTGTGTGTGCACGCACGTGTGTGTGTGTGTGTGTGTGTGTGTGTGTGTGTGTGTGTGTGTGTGTGTGTGTGTGTGTGTGTGGGTGCGTGTGGATGTGTGTGAGAGTATCTGATTGTAAACCATGGGAATGACAAACATGACCAGATTTGGCAGACATGCAATTATGGGGTACACACACAGAAAGGACATTAGGTGCTTGCAGATACATACCCAAAGGCACACATTTACACACAAATGTATGCACACACAATCAAGACACAGAAACATGTACACACACACCACTTGACAGTCCTGTAGACTGAATAGACACAATCCAGCAATACATGCAGTCCATCTTATTTACCTAAATGATATGTGTGCGTCAGTATTCATATGCATACGTCAGTGGAAGTGCATTTTTTGGCAGTCAACTCCAGCGAGACTGAAGAGATGGTGTATTGTTATATACAAGAGAGAGAGAGTGTGAGAGAGAGAGAGAGAGAGAGAGCGAGAGAGAGAGAGAGAGAGAGAGAGAGAGAGAGAGAGAGAGAGAGAGAGATGGTGTATTGTTATATATACAGAGAGAGAGAGAGAGAGAGAGAGAGAGAGAGAGAGAGAGAGAGAGAGAGAGAGAGAGAGAGAGAGAGAGAGAGAGAGAGAGAGCAAGAGATCACTGGACTGAACATTCCGTGCTTGAGCACAAACACGATTATATATACAGTATATATATAAATAATATATAAAATATACATAAAATATAAATTAAATTCCATAGTTGGTTCAGAGTACAATAATACTGTTTGAAGTTAAAAAAGTCAGACACCAAATCTCTACACCAAACAGATTAGGAGTGGCCTACATTGTCACATAGACTTAACCCTGAAACCCTCTTTGTACTGAAAACAGGGCCCCAATTTGAATTGAAATTCCTTCTGAATAAACATGTGTCAATGTGTCACACCTCACCCTATCACAATGAGCATTTAAACGAAACACTTCACACCTTGAGTGACAGGCGCTCCATCAGCAAAGAGGTGACACCAAAGACAACAACATCTGTATCGGCTAAGTTAAATGAACGTATTCACACGTTTCATTCACGAGACCATCGGGTCTGCTCAATAGAAGTCTACCAAGATGGGGTAGGGAACACATTTCTCAGCCCCAGTTTCACTGAAGGTTAAGGGGGCAAAGGAGGGCTCTGGCCAGGGCAACGGCACCACTAGATTTGTGTGGATTGCATTATTAGGACTGAAGCAATACTTTAGTCTAGACAGCATGAGTTTCTCAACTGGACACGTGACTGGCCCTCAAGAATCAAGATGCTCTCCTTTTGTCAGAAAGCAAAAGAATAAATGAGTCAAACATTACAAAAATGTTTTTGTTCAACGTATTCTTTCAAGTCTCCTTTCTGGTGCCCGATCCGACAGCAAACTCAGTGCAACCAATAAGAGAAAATGCACGGCCAATGTATTGAATCTAAAATCCTTCAACTATACAATAGAAAATTCTTTGTAAATTGCTCACATTTACCATTACGCCCACACACATACAGTCTTGACTGTGGATTGTCTTCACAAGCACAAGAGCGCACACACACACACACACACACACACACACACACAGTAAACACAGAGAGCGAGAGAGAGAGAGAGAGAGAGAGAGAGCGAGAAAGAGAGAGAGAGAGAGAGAGAGAGAGAGAGAGAGAGAGAGAGAGAGAGAGAGAGAGAGAGAGAGAGAGAGAGAGAGAGAGAGAGAGAGAGAGAGAGAAAACATGTGGTCACCACAAAGACCTCTGTTTCCCAGATACATTTCGATACACTGATGTCATCTTGCTTGCCGGAGAGATGCTGTCTGGGATGCATAGCCGCCCGCGGAGGCAAGAAGGTTTTTTCAGAGTGCACCTCATTCTGCTGCTCCCTCCCTAACACACTTACTGAGGAAGCAAAACAGAGTTCAGTCTTTCCCAAAGAGGGGCATCTCACTGAGCCATGTTCAAGCTGTTCCGTGCTTAGACGTTAAACGTTGTTATGAATGTCATGAGACCGTTGAGCTTTCAACGGATTGAAAATGAAAAGCGAACAGTGAACGTTGGTATGTGGGTTAAAACTAAAAGAAAAAGTAGCCTTTGTCTATTGCAGCTGAGAGAACATTGGAAAGGGATTCAGATTGTAAGGATGACAGTGACAGCGAATCTGTTCACCAGCAAGGAAGTAACTCCACTCTGACAGGGCGCCCCCATTAGTTCGTTATGAGTACTGCAGTTAATAGCTTGAACCAGGCCTTTTCCAAATCTCAACTCAGCCGATGTCAGTTGGTAAGCAGATAAGCTATTCTATATATACACACGTAGCTTATTCCTCTCCCCTTCACACAGTCCTAAGAAGATTAAACGAAAAAGATAGACCAGACAAACACAGTTAAAGAATGACATCAACAGTGGGTTAGAAGCTTCAGAAGTACTCTCTGACTATTATATATCCAGTGGCTCAGGAAGTAGAGTGGGTCGTCCACTGACAAGGGTTGGCGGTTCGATCCCAGATCCTCCTGTCCATGTGCCGAAGTGTCGTTGAGCAATGACACTGAACCCCAAGGTGCTCCCGATGTGTAGGCAAGCACCTTGCATGGCAGCTCTGTCACCATCGGTGTGTGTGTGTGTGTGTTTGTGAATGAGTGAATGAAAGACATTGAAAAGTGCTTTGGATGCCATTGAAGTAGAAAACCGCTATATAAATGCAGTCTGTTTACCATTATGTTGAGCCCTTAACCGAATCCTAGAAAGAACGATTTCGTCTAAGCCTCTTACTCTGTAACAGGACTTACAGAAAATAGTTATTTTACAGAATATGGCTATCTTCTGTACTTACAAGTATCTCTCCACTTTCACTTTTCTAAATGTACAGTATAACGCTTTATTCAGCTTGCTGCTGTTTTGCATAACTTCTAGCAACATCCGGAACCAAAAACATATCACTGACGTCTTTGAATTCAGCCTTACTTACACCTTACAGTAAGGTCTCCACACAGTGATGTAGCAACACACACAGCAGTCACCTCGTTCTAGATGATTTTCTCAGGGTAGTAACACACAGTTTAGGAGACATCATTGTTGAGTCACATTCTTCTAAAGATGATTTTCTCAGGGTAGTAACACACACAGCTTAAGAGAGAAGCATTGTTAAGTCACCTCGTTCCACAGACAGAGGATTGTCTCAGGGTTTAACCCACCCTGTCTACAATGAGAAGAGGTTTCAGACGCCAGTGTGTATCATTTCTGAGTAGGCGTGGGATTGCGTCACTTGTACTAAGGGTGAAGTACTCCTGTGTGTCTGAATAAATGTGCTTGTATGTGATGGGAAATAAGGGGTGTGTGTGTGTGTGTGTGTGTGTGTGTGTGTGTGTTTAAGACCAGCAGATGGATGATCCTACTTCCTGGTGCCAGCGGACAGGACAGAAGGGAAACAGGAAGTGAGTCACAGTGGGTTGGAGGTATCAGGATTCTAAGGAAAAGGGCTACAGATTTAACAAGGTCACAACCTGGAAATCACAGGGAAATCAAAAGCCAAACCTCTGCGGTACTGACCGTGTGGTCAGCGACACACATTTGTCAAGATCACAAAAGACAATAAAATATTTCTAACGTAAGAAAAGTAATTTTAGCAGCTGAAAAGTGTCCTCCATTGCTTAGCATTTTAGGGGCAAGTGGACATAGGAATGTGTCTGGTAGAGAGGTCTCCATGGTGACCGTTTGTTTGTTAACCATGACCACGAACTGGTCAACCGTAGTTTAGGAGTTTGGCAAACTCAAGGCACCCAAAGCTCTGCAGAAATCAAAGAAAATATAATAGAACCTTCTGAACAATAGAAAGGTAAACAAAACAACATGCTTGTTTACTGGTTGATAATGCATTGCCTTTATTTAAAAACCTTCACAACCTTGACACGAGAACGGTTGCAAAAACGTCCTCGCTCTTGTTCACAGGTCAAACGTACATAGCAGTCATTTTATGGAAAGGGCAAGACAACAAACGATAAAACAAAAACGAAAACAAAAAGCGACGTCGTTTGAGTAGCAGTCAGTTTCCACAGGTCATGTTGACTCAAGTCCCAACATTATATACACATCTGAGTTAGGAGGGGCTTTTATTTGTTTTCTCTCTTATAAACAAAACATAAACAATAGAAGTGTGTTTCTGCTTTACAGACTCAAATACTCCCTGTGTCCTCCTGCGAGGCAGGTGTCAGGATTTGAAATATATAATAACATCTTTCTATAATATAAAAAGGATTAGATTCAAGTGACAAAAAAAAGAAGGCAGATGTCACTCAAGTATAAAAAAATAAATTAAAACGACTCTATATATCACACAAGACAAAAAAGGGGACAGTGAGATATGAATAGACGTGCTTCCTTTCCTTTCCAGGTGTACAGGTTATTATTCGGGCCAGATGGTTTGTCATAGGAAACCTCAAGCGCTCAATGCCCAAAGTCAGAAACAATAAATATACTGTCTATTTAAAAGTTTGACTCTCACTCTCAGGCACTCGTTAGACCAGGGCAAATGCACACATTCGCAGTGCGCTTTTTGACAACTTCTTTTGAGAAATATCTCGCACAGGCCTACATTTTGGATGACGCCACATTCTTCCAGAGTTGGTCTTAACAAATGACAGAAATTGATTTTGCAGCACCTGAAAAGCAACAACCCATACTCAAAATAGGTCGATGTTTCTTTTAATGCCATGCTTACCAAGCTCCATGGCTACGAGTTTTCAGGTACTCGTCTAAAATGCTTTTCCTTTAACACTCCTGCCACTTTTCCTTTCACCTTAGTCTAACAGGCATAACCTTATTCTAGGAGGTTATGGAAACGCTACAGGTACGTTCTAAAAGGATCAGCGAGCAACCATAGAGTGCACCGAGAGAGAGAGAGAGAGAAAGAGAGTTGGGACGGAATGGAGAGTGTGACTAAGACAATATCATTGTAGGATGTAAACCCATAAGAGACTTTCAAAGGAAACTGAAATTATTAAAAAAATATAATGGCAAAATGGACTCCAAATAAAGCAGGTAAGTCAAGAATACAAAGGATTCTTACATTTAATATCGCTGTGGGCAAAAAGGGGGTAATGGCAGTGCATGTTTAACCATCTTTAAAAAAGATTTGATTGGATGAAGATAGAAGCAATGATTTATCTGCTCCAGGTATTGTAAAGACATTTCAATAGAGAGGGTACCCTAAATAAACAGATAGTAGATCATACAAAGGAAGAAAGGAAGAAGAAAAAAACAATATATCTAAAAGAGACAAACCACAAGTAGAGAAAATGTAAGAATTCCACGCTCCTTAGTTGTGTTCTCTCGAAGCAGAGAAGAGTCACTTGTAAAGGGAATACATTTATTTATCTATACATCTTTGTTTGTTTGATTTAAAATAGATTTACATTTTACCCATCCCACAATCTCTTAAACAATTTGATCTGTAACACTGTGTTACAATGTGTGTGTGTGTGTGTGTGTGTGAGCGTGCGTGCTCAACGTCAAAAGAACGCTCGCACGTCTGTCTTTCACAAGTCCGTCGGGCTGTCGCAGCCTCAGTGCGTCCTTCCTCCTCTTCCTCGATTGATACAGTTCAGAGTTCATCAGTTCTAAAACGGCGGGGCCAACGGCCAGCCGAGGTGGACGGGGAGGACAGGGGTTAAGATCAGGAGTTCAAGAGGTCACTGACAGAAGGGCGAGGCTGTGGGGTCGAAGCCCTTGAAAACGTCTTTGAGAGAGGCCTTGTCCTGTTCTGAGGTGGTGGTGGCGGTACCAGAGCTGGGCTGGGCCGCCGAGTCCGACTGAGCCGGGCTGTTCCCCCCGAACGGGCTGGCCGACCCGCCCACCTTACCCGCCTGCTTCACCATGCTGAACACGGACGACACCGGCAGGTTGTGGACCCCCGTCGGGGCGTGGTCCGGACCTCCGGCTCCCCCTAGGGGACCCTGTCCTCCTGCCCCCGTGGGCCCAGCGGCAGCAGCTCCAACCTGGGCCGTGGAACTCGGCGAGGGTGCAGGCTTGGGGCGGGGCCTGTTGTAGCTGTTGTAGCGGTCCGTGGTGGGCTCGCCGCTCTTTTCCGGCTCGGGCTGGTCCAGGGCGGACTTCCGGACAAACAGGGGCTCCTTGGACTTGGGTTTGGCCGTGGAAGGCTCGCTGGGCTTGGGTTCGGAGGCCGGGGCGGAGGGGTTACTCCCCGAGGAGCTGGAGGTACCGTTCCCGGTACCGGGGCTACCCGGTTTGCTAGTCCGTGGGTCATAGAGACTGATCCCACTCAGGACACTACTGCTGCTGCCCCCCTGTGGCCCCCCGCCCACACCGCGCCCTGCACCGCCCGCAGACAGCAGCCTGGGGTCATAGGGAGCGATGGCGGGCGAGGAAGAAGAGGACGAAGTGGAGGAAATGGAGGGGGCAGAAGAGAGGGGAGGAGGAGGGAGGACAGGGTCAGAGCTAGGCTGCTTCAACGCAGACTTCTGAGGCTGGAGGCGGGGGTCCGCGGGCGCTTTGCGAACCATCCGGGGGTCGTGGGGCTTTTCTAGGGGCAGGGAGGGCATGGGGGGAGGGGGTCCAAGCAGCGACAGAGGGGGCGGGGCAGGGAGCAGAGGGGGGGAGGGCGTCTGAGACGGGCTGGCGTTCACCGTCTTCAGGATCCGAGAGAGCAGCTCAAAGTCCGGGAGAGAGGCGGGAGGGCCGGAGGAGGGGGGAGGAGGGCCGGCGGGGTCGAGGGGATGGTGGGGGAGGACGGGGGGAGGCAGGGAGGCGCCGGGGAGGGCGGTGTGGAGCTGCTGCTGGGCCCGGGACAGCCGGGGGTCCATGGCGGAGACGGGGGGGATGCCGGGCGGGAGAGGCAGCAGGTCCTGTTTGGGCAGCGGCAGCGGCATGAGGTCCTCGGGGGACCAGGCGATGGCCTTGGCGAAGAGGGGCACCACCAGCACCACGTCCTTCTTGATGTGGCTGAACTGCTGCAGGCGGCAGCGCGGGTCCCTCAGCGCCATGCCCATCAGGGGGTCCAGGGGGATGGGCACCGGCTTGTCCCGGAGCACCCGCTCCGTCTCCTCCTCCTCCACGGGGGGCGCCGTCAGCGGGGGGGGCTTGTAGACCAGAGGAGGGGGCTCGGCTTTGGGCAGCGCCGGCAGAGGAGGAGGTCCGTGGGAGGCGGAGGAGGAGCCTGAAGAAGACTGAGGTACGCGGGCGCGCCGCGGGTCGGCTGGGTGTCCGCCAGGGGGAACGGGGAGGGAGGAGTCAGACGCGGAGGGGTCGGAGGAGCGGGCGAGGCGGGGGTCGCGGGCCAGGCGAGGGTCAGCCGGACGGGGAGGGGGCTGGGATGGGGCGCCCTTCAGGAGGCGAGGGTCGTGAGGGCCTCCGTCGGGTTTGGGTGGCTGGGTCTGCTGGCGGAGCGTCTTCAGGATGGACGTGACGCTCCCGCCACCATCCTCATCCTCACTGGAGTACCAGTTAGCAGAGTCACCTGGGAGAAGGAAGAGGGGAGCGGGACGCAGAGGGGGAGAGAGAGAGAGAGAGAGAGAGAGAGAGAGAGAGAGAGAGAGAGAGAGAGAGAGAGAGAGAGAGAGAGAGAGAGGGAAATGGAGAGAGAAAGACAAAAAAAAGAGGAGAAAGTACTCATGAGCAAATATGAACCATTATGTTACAATGATAGAGGTTTAAAAACACAACAACAAAAACAGTATTTCTACTCTGCTACTTTGTTCTGGCTCAGCAAAACACACCAACATGTAAAACTAAAGTGCCCTGCCCCTGGCCTAAACTCCCTTTCTGGCTCTCTTACTGAGGAACACAGCAGCCGCACCCCCTGGTGGTCATGCACAGTACTGTGTTGGTAAGTACTCCCGATGGATGGGAGATTTACACAACCAAAGACCACAGGATGTTTACGTTGGAGAGAGGTCATAGTTGAGATCATGGGCTTGCCTCACTCTTACACTCTCACACTCTCTCTCTCACACACACCCCCACACACACATCCTGTTGCCTGTGTGGATTTACGCTAACATATTTTGTAACTCTTAAATTGTTATACTGACACAATGAAACAAATTAATTTGTGCACGTACATAACACAACACACACAGAGAGAGAGAGAGAGAGAGCTGTCCCCTCAGGCCATTGACAGCCATTCTCTGAAATAAAAGCATCACCATATCAACCAGACCACCCCCCCAACATCAGTCAAACATTAACTAGGGGCCTTTTGTGAGACAGTGAATAAATATCACATTATTTAAACGTGGTGTGCCCATGTCCCGATCTAAGCACTCTCTCTATACTACCCTCTGGAACTCCCTCCCTCCCTCCCTGTGGAGACCTCCTAAAAACAGACCAGCACTATGTTTGAACTGCTCTTAATCTGACAGGGTTTTCCCTCATTCTTTTTTGTTATAACGCTTCTTCTTATTTGTGAAGTGTCGTTGGGTTGCTAGAAAGGCAGTCTAAAATTAACGTTATAATTACTATTATAATAATTCCTCGTTTGCTCATCCAGGGAGTACTTTAAGTAGGTTTCAAAGCCTTGGTAGTATTACAACACAAACAGAAACATGTCAGGGTTTGGGCACATAAATCATTGCACTAGTTATAAAAATACTAGTATGTCATAAGTGATTAACTACGTATGGAAAAGGGATTGTGCCCTTAAGCCTTCAAGAACACTACATTAGCTCCTTCAGAAGGTTTACAAACAGTCTGTGTGGATGAGTCAGCACTTGGCTTGTGTTAGTATCGTCTAGACAGTGTCTGATTTATGAACTTGAGAAGTGTTTTCTATCTGTGTTGAATGTAAAGAAAGCATCTGTGTGTGTGTGTGTGTGTGTGTGTGTGTGTGTGTGTGTGTATGTGGTGTGCGAGGATGTGTGTCTGTATGTGTGTGCACGTGTGTGTCTGTATGTGTGGTGTGCGGTGTGCAAGTGTGTGTGCATGTGTGGTGTGCGCGTGTCTGTATGTGTGTGTGGTGTGTGAGGTGTGCGGTGTGCGTGCATGTGTGGTGTGCGCGTGTCTGTATGTGTGTGTGGTGTGTGCGTGCATGTGTGGTGTGCGCGTGTCTGTGTGTGTGTGTGTGCAGTGCTTCACTTCTTGACCGTAAAACACTTGCAAAGGGTAAGAATAATAATTGTGTGGTGTCTACTTATCAGAAACCATGATAACAGAATTGTTATGACTTTGTATGTGTGTGTGCATGCGCATTTGAGTCAGTCCCCTGCCCCCTCTACTTCTTCGTGTGTGTGTGTGTGTGTGTGTCTGTGGTTTAAAAATGTTTGGCTAGTCTCTTGGGCCCTCTCCTTCACCTCTCAGGTTGTGTGTGTGTGTGTGTGTGTGTGTGTGTGTGTGTGTGTCCTACCTTCGATGTCCTTGTCGGCGGCTCCCTCGGCCAGCCTCCTGGCCCTCTCCTCCTCCTCCTGCTGTTTCTGCTGGATCCTCATGAACAGGACGCGCTGCGCCGGGGGCAGGAAGTCAGGCACACACATCCCTCCCCCTCCGCCGGCTCCGCCCTGCTGATTGGCCGAGCCCCCGTTAGCGGGACGATCCGAGCCCATCGATTGGTCACCGAAGTTCCCTCCTCCGCCTTTCTCGTCCATTCCGCCAAAGCCTTGGTAACTGTCGCCTGTGAAGAGATGAGGGTCAATTTAAAATGGCACAAATGCTTTAATTATGATGATTTATTTATATCCCTTTTATGTTATCATAGCGACTTCCAAATCTCTTCTTCTCTTACATCGAACTTTGTATATTCAACTATTCAATGTGCTTGCTTTGATTGACAGGTATAACTGTCCAATCACAGATCCCGACGGCTTGTTCACCATTCTCTGGTGACTCAGAAGAAACCTGAGCGTCTCACCTTCCTCGACCACGCCTTCCATCTTCATGCTTTGCTGCTGGTTGAAGAAGTTGTCGAAGAAGTTTCCTCCACCCTGAGGTGGTCCTGGTGGCATCATACCCCCGTGAGGAGGCCCCTCGCCTGGGCCAAAGCCTCCCATCATAGGGGGTCCTCCGGTACCCATGTTGGGAAGCCCGTGGTTCATCCCGGGGCCCATGTTCTGCATGTCGGGGGACATCATGCCAGGAGGAGGGCCAGGGAAGCGGGGTGGGGGCCCGCTGGGGTTGCCCTGAGCCCCAGAGACGCCTGTCTGTCCTGGGGTAGAGCTGGGGGTTTGGCTCCTGGAGGAGGAGGATGAACCTGGAGGTTAGTGCTCTGACTGACAACTTGATAGTTACAAACAAAACATTATGTTACAAACATAACCTTATATTAGTCATTTATCAGATGCTTTTATTCAAAGCGGCTTCCAAATAGTGCTTTCAACATGAGAAAAAAACTAAATAAAAACCAGGTAGAAACATAAGTGCATCCCTAACCCCGTCGCCTAGACAACACTGACTGTCCACTGTCTGCCCACTGTCTTCCCACTGACTGCCCACTGACTGCCCACTGACTGCCCACTGACTGCCCACTGTCTGCCCCACTGTCTGCCCCACTGTCTGCCCCACTGACTGTACACTGTCTGCCCACTGTCTGCCCACTGACTGTACACTGTCTGCCCACTGTCTGTACACTGACTGTACACTGTCTGCACACTGTCTGCCCACTGACTGTACACTGACTGTACACTGACTGTACACTGTCTGCCCACTGACTGTACACTGTCTGTACACTGACTGTACACTGTCTGTACACTGACTGTACACTGACTGTACACTGTCTGTACACTGACTGTACACTGTCTGTAACCGTTCCATGTTCTCCACTGTGTTCCCCACCGTCTCACCTGACGGCCAGTTTCTGAGCCAGTTGTCCGGTCGGCTGCACCTTCAGGTCAAACAACGAGGGGATCTTCTTCCCGGCGTTGCCTCCTCCTCCGCAGGGGGGCGGGGGGCACATGGACGGAGGGGGTCCGTTGGGGTTCGAAGGCCCGCTTCCGTGGTAAGGACTCTCCCCATGGTAAGGACTTCCATCGGGCCCGGAGGAAGGGGGACCAGAACAGGGCCCAGACCCAGAGATAGACCCTGATCCCTGGGGACCGTTGTTGGACATGGGACCCCCTTGGATAGGCCCGGAGGAACCGCCAAAGTCACCCCCAGACGGGCTGCCGTAGTCCCCAGGGCCGGAGTTGCTATCTGGGGGACCGGGGCGAGGAGGGGTGGGCAGGAGACCCACACCGGGAGGGGGTTTAGGGAGAGGGTTGATCCCTTGTTTCTTTAACTCCTCCACTTCTTTTTCATCCTCCGCTCCGGCCTCGGCGTCCTCCGCCAGCATCTGGAAAGACAGGAATGAAGAAGAGAGGGAGCAAGAGATAAGAAAACAGAAAAAATTAACAGTCTTAACCACCATTACAAGTAATAACATTGTCAGTATTAGCCACCATTATAACAACCAGCATTCAAAGTCTTTTAGCAGCATTTCTAATTAATGTTTAAAATAACTATCTATGAAACTGAGCGTGTGTGAGGGCTTTGTGGCACGCAGAGACAGAGAGAGAGAGAGAGAAAGCAATAGAAGAGAGCAACAGAGAGAAAGAGAGAGAGCGAAAATACGAGTGAGAGAGAAAAAAAGAGACAGACAGAGACAGAGAGAAAGACAGAGAAAGCAAAAGAAGGAGCGACAGAGAGAGAAAAAGAGAGAGAGAGCAAAAATAGGAGAGTGACCGAGAGAGAAAAAGAGAGAAAGAGAGAGACAGAGAGAGAGAGGGGGGTCTAACCTTGTTGAGGAGCTCCTGTGTGTCCTCGCTGAGCGAGTCGTGGGAGAACATGCACTCGTCTCCGTTGACACAGTTCCCTGTGGTGTGGAACAGCTTGCAGGGGAAGTCTCGTAAGGCAGCGGAGTTAAGGGACAGTAAGGACAACGCTCTGGATGGCCTTATCAAAATAATAATTTTTTACATTTGATATAGTGCTTTTCTAGACACCCAACGCGCTTTACACTGCAGGGGGCGGGGGACCCACAGTTTGGTCGCCAATGTGTTGCACAGCAGGTGATACTTACTGTACGTAATACCATTAAAACAAGATGATTCTTTATATAGGACATTTTCTCATAAGTACGTCCAGCTGCCAATAACTTATTGCCCCCCATCTCCAACCTTCAGCTTTCTTAAATTTTCTGCAGAGTGTAGTTAGATTGAAAGGTAAAGCAGAACATGTGCTTAACAAACAAATAAAAATGATTTGTGGGGGATGTAGTCAAGGATATCATGCATGTATGGGCAGTTTTCCGCCCGGGCGCAGAAGCCTGTGATGTAGAACTTGCAGAGTTCCTTTTTCTTTGGCAGCTCAATGTCATGACTGAAGTTGCAATGGTCCCCCTAGTGGACGGAAAAGGAAGATCAACACCAGACCTCAAAATCCACACCATGACTGAAGGAAGAGACGTAAAACTGAGAACTAGACAGGCACTTATCAACACAGGCCAGTAAGAAAATATGTATAATGTTTTAAGCTAACAGCTTTATTAAGGAATATTACGGTTCACCAACATCTAACTCAACAGATGATCAGCTAATAGTTTGAAAAGGTTTTGACAGCTTTGGCTCCCAAATTCAGGCACTTCTTGAAGTTTTGTAAAACATCTAAACAGCCTCGCATTAACACACATTATATCTACATCTTACATCTATGGCCTAATACTCCAATTGAAAGTCTTGGGCTTGTTAGATATATCAGTTATCCATGGCAGTGATACTCACCCATGTACAGCGCCCTTCAATGTAGTACTTGCAGATGGCCTTTCCCTTCTTATCCTGGTGTTTGTCAGACTGGTTCCTCCTACCACCTCCTCCGTCTGCTCCTACACCTCCATCCTACAAAAAGCACCAGCAAAGTCAGACGCAGGAAAAAAACACTGAGCTTTAATTATAAAACAGAGAAAATGCTGCTTGTCTAAAAAAGATAAACAATTGTGTGGTCTAAATAGCAATGTTAATTTACAGTCAAGGACACATTTCTCTATAAATATGTATTTCAAATTTGTAGATTTAAGTTTAAGTAGTGAATTTTGTATACACTTCTGACATAGTGCAAAACACAGATGGATGACTCGACTCGTTCCATTCTAGAACTGCTCACCCCCATGTCCACGTCTCCATTGTTATCTTCATCATGACCTTGGTCTCCTCCTCTTCCTCTCCCTCGGTTACGTCCTCGACCTCCTCGACCCATGCCTCGTCCTCCTTTACCTCTGCCACGCCCACGTCCACCCTTACCACCTGACGGACAGGAAGTAAAGACCGAGTGAGGAGAGTGGGGACAAAATTAGTGTGCCATTCAAGGTAAGTCCTTTCATAATGTTTACCATTTAAGCTCAAATAACCTACTCCTGGATTGCAGTTTAACTCACTGTAGGGGAGCACTGCTACACATGCAAGACAAAGCAGAAGAGTTTGTGGTAAAGCGGGGATGTGGACCTAACTCACCTCTGCCTCGCTCTTTAGTAGCCTTCCTGTACTGAGAGAAGTCATCATAGTCATCATCAACCATGTTGTCGTAGTCATCGTCTCCATACTGGGGACAGAAAAACATATGGGCTACATTAGGACAGTGACGTCATTGATGCACTCACAACATCACATCTATTAAGATACTGTTAGTAATACAATCATCTGTTTCCACATAATGCTGACATGGCTCGAGTATTCATCTAAAGTGCTTTTTTTTGTTCCAAACACTTACTGAATGATTCATTAAGTTATATTATTTGATGTAAGAATATTTTAAAAACACCAAAGATGGCCACTTTCGTCATAAAACATGTGAATGAAAAAGACTGTTGTTTTACTGACCTCCATGTCATCTCCTCCATAACCTTCTCCGTCATCATTGTCTCCTCCCATCTTCCCTCCTCCTCCTCCTCCTCCTCCTCCTCGACCCGCTCTCGATCTCCCTCCACCACCACCACCACCACCTCCTCCTCCTCCTCCTCCTCCTCCTCCTCCTCTTCCCCCTCTTCCTCCCCTGCCCCCCCTCATCCCTCTGCCTCTTTGGTTCTTCATACGACCTTTTCCTCCTAAGAAGATTATACAAGAACAAACACAAAAAAATCTGTAAATTCTACAAGTAGACAATTGGGCAGAAAAGCATTTTTTTTTTTAAAAACAGCAAATACAGGCAGCTGGAAAACTATAGGAATCAAGTCTCAAATATAATCTAATTGAAGAACATTCCAAGTAATGAATTTATCACCTCGGCCCCTAGATTTGCCACCTCGCCCCCCGCGGTTGCCAGGCCCTCCTCCTCCTCCTCCTCCTCCTCCTCCTCCGCCTCCTCCTCCCTCCTTGGCCTTGCGGTATTGATTGAGCTCCTTGGTAAAGTCGTCGTAATCTTCCTCGCCCATGTCCTCGTCTTCCTCTCCTTCGTAGTTATCGTCCTCGTAGTCGTCATAGCCACCGTAGGCCTGCTTGTCCATCTTCATGTAGCCGCCTTTCTTAGGGCCTCCGTGGCTCGCCGTGGGAGGGTAGCTGCCGTGAGACTGGTGGTGGGGGGCGGGGGGGAGAGAAAGATCAGACAGTGGACAAATACTTATAATCAAAAAGTGAGTTTGCCATAATAAAAATAGAAGGGCGGAATCACACTGAAATAAAGACCCAAGTCAATTTCTTCACAATACACGTCTTATGGTAAATTAGTGCATAAAAAGTAAATCAATAGAATGAGTATAGTAGATTATATATATCCTCTATAAACAGGATAAACTGAGATAATAAAATAGGTGTTGGAATAGGTTTCAATTATAAATGGAGTCGGACACCAGCGTAAAATGAGAGAGCAAATGAAAAGGTACAGTTAGTTAAATTCTAATTAGTTGAACTCAGAACGTTAGCACTACATAGGTAGAATATTCCATAGCACGTTGAAGATTAGTGGAGCCAGGTACAGACAAATGATGTGAGAGCAGTGTGGGTTATGTAGTTCTGTGGGTTATGTAGTTCTGTGGATAGCAGCAGCAGCTTACAGGAGGAGGGTACTGAGGACTGTACTCTCTGTCGCGGTATTTGGACCTCTTCTCACTGGGACTGTAGTCAGAATCATCACTAAGGTCCGAGTGGTCATCGCTGGATGAAGCATGGCGCTGAGGGGAGACACAGATGAGGAGGGAGGGGGGACAGAGGGGGGCAGAGAGCAACAGGGGGGAGTACGGATAAGTATTGGGAAGAGAAAAAAATATATATGAAGTTCTTTCACCCAAAAGTCTAGGCCAGGTTTTTCTTTGTGTGTTGGGTTGGACTTGGACAATGTCCATTCACACACACGTGCTTACTTTATGTTTGGACTTCCGTCTCTTTTTAGCCCTCCTCTTCTCTTTTTCCCGCTCCCTCTCTTTCTTCCTCTTCCGCTTGCGGCGGTGTGCCTTTTCTTTTTCGTCTCCCGAAACGCTGCCGTGGCGTTCTCTGCTGCGCCGCGGCCTCTCCGGCGGCGCCTCCTCTCCCGCTGCTCCTCCTCCGCCTCCTCCGTCTCCCGTTCCTCCCTCTCCTTCTCCACCTCCTCCATCACCTCCTCCTGCCGCCGCCGCCGCTGCCGCTGCCGCTTCTGCTGGGGCTACTGACGCTGCGCCTCCACTGGGCTCCTCTTCGTCCACCTCCCCTCCGTCATCGGTCAGCTCTCCCTCCTCCAACTCCCCATCCTCTTTTCTGTGGACAGAAACACCACAAAAGGACATTATAATACCCGGCATTGAGACTACATCCATTAGGTTGGCCTATTGAAACACTTCCACAAAATTAAATCTTGGGTTTTGTCTGGGGAACAGTACAGACCACAGGAAATAACACCCTTTCCTAGTTAAGTTTCAAATAATTTTTCAGCTGTTATCCTTCACAAGAGAGCGTATGTTTATTTATTAACTTCAAAATGAACCTTTTTGTTAATAAAAAAAAAGGATAAAGAGTTTCCGTTGTGATTGATGAGCGGAATGACTATGATAATTGGGAGTGTGTGTACTCTGCTGGGTTGTCAGGGTCAGTCATTCATTCAGCTGTGTAAACAGTGGGCCGGTCACATGGGGAAGTATCTACAGGTCAAACACTGACATACTAACTGCTCCCTTTCAACCGTTATATTAAAAAAAAAAAAGTTAAACTCCTGTGCCCTAGATCCACCAGTAAAATAAATCATGTTATTTTTTTGAACTTTTTTTAATATTTTAGCACAATCCCTGCCCCCTCCAATGCATTTTTGGTTTATTTGATTTTATGAAGGATATATGGTTTGGGAAACGCATTGAAATAGACCTTTTGAGTGTACATAATACATTTGAGTGGACCTGGACAGGCAATGTTGGACAATGTTAGGCCTTTATTTAGGAGACAAGGGCAGAGGTTAGGCTTTGCTCATGTTTTTGAACAGAACCCAGTGGGGTAAAATTATAGCTGCCTTTTGTTTTTATAATATGGTGCTTGCCTAGAACCCAAACTGAACTTCCCTGGTTCAGTTTGCTAAGAACCAGGAACTGTAATGGAGCCAGGCTAGGATTCCAGCACAGCACAGCTGTGGGTTATGAATCAACATGCAGACAGGGCTCAACACCACGTGCTGCAGAGGGGGCACGTTGTCACAGCCATGAGTTCAGGAGAGACTGAACAGATACTGTGGGGGATGGGAAGGAGTGAGGAAGGTATTGAGAGAGAAATGACTAGATAAATCAAGAGGTGTGTGTGTGTGTGTGTGCACAAACATGACAGTGAGTTTAAAAGAGAGAGGAAGTGTGTATGAACACTGAAACAAAAAGAACAACACATTTGTCGGGCAGGCAATAAAAGACAGAAAGAGGGAGGGGCCTTTAAAACCAACAGTTGAATAAATTAACAAACTTAAAACATTACCCTAAATTACCCACATTCACCTGCGTGAAGGGTGTGTGCATGTGTTTAGGTGGTTGCAAGTAGTGTACAAGTCAGGCAGGATTAGGCATCAGGTCATTGTTGTGCTTCCACAAACCGCAATAATGGCCTGAGAATGACTCGACACAGCTAAAGGTTGTGCAACTAGTGGAGGAGAGAGGCGACAGTACTGGGCCAAACTACTAGTGTAGTGGCAAATTTAGGCAATCTCCATGGCACTAGTGAACGTGCTACAGCACTGGCACCTGAATACATAACATAAATGTGCTTATCCTAGTTTTAACAACGCAAGTCTATACAATACCCTACAATTAGTTATAGGCTTTTGAAATAAGAGCTGGGCATTCCCAACATACAAATTCTGCCTTTCCATATCAACAGACATTTTTCATTAACATGGACAGACAAAAAAAAAAAGCTCAAGTACTACAGGGTAATTTAAACAACCTTTATGTAGTTAGAACCTGATAGCAAGCTTAATACCAGAACTTTATGTTCATTGGTGGTGCCCTCAGATAACTACCCCGACAGTTGCTAGGTCTCTTTGATTACTCAAATAATAGAAAATAGTTTTGAATTCAGGTCACGCAGCCGAGCCATAACTCAGCATTGGTTTAACAAAACACAACGTTTCTCATCCTTGGCCAAGGACTATTTGTAGTCATGCTTTAAGACAATCATTAATATTTACGTTTTTGTAAAGCAAAAATAAAGCCTTCAACATAGATGACTCATAACCACAAGACAACTTCCTTTGAAAGAGTAGAAAGAAGGTGCAGCCAAACTAAGATCTAGGTTAATCTAGCGAAAACCTATACCCATTTTCTGAGCTAACGACATAAACACTACGTGGCCTATCCATTTGAAACTAACAAAGTATTACAATTGGGAAGATTTTTGCCATCACCTCTACATGGTCACAGGCTACAAAGCGTAACAAACATTTTTAATTTTAAAAAAATGGAACCGACAATGTTTCCTAGGTTCTCTCTCTAAACTGGTTTAGCACAGCCAAGATAGCTAACTTGTAAACCAAGGCCTGTTAAGGCAACAGTCCACACACACACACACACACACATTCCATGGTTCCCCTACAGACACAAGAAGGCTTTTCTTAACTGGAGAGTTCCCTAATGTAGTTTGGATGGGAGGGGTTGTTGGAATACAGGCAAGGCCGTGGGGAACTTGCTAGGGGGTTGAACAAAGGCCCTTCTGAGACTGCTGACTCGTACGACTGGCCTCTCCAGCCTGATGGGGGGGGGGGGGGGGGGTGGCAAACACAGACCTATGATGCCTATAGAAACATAATTGTACACTAGCCCAGCGTAAAAAACACTGTAGCCTATACCAACAGGCAAGCCCTTCCAGATAATGTGTTCACATCCGTTGTCTATATACTAAAGAACTAATTAGCCTTGGCCTATGTAAATATATATTCTACCTATTACATACTTATGTAGTTTCATTAAATAAAGATCATTCAACGTTCCTTAAAATGTAACGTATTTAATACTGAAATTGTATAAATCCTACACTTTTCTTACTGCTGGTCTTTATTACAGTCCAATATATAAACTCCATTTTCTTGAGGTAGGCCTACATTATCCAATACCTTTTACTGCCTTTAAGAATTTACAATGTAATCTCAAAATAATAAAATAGCATGAGCTCAACACATAAAAAAACAAGGTGATTGGAAAAACAGGGTTTTCACATGCACTAAACAAATCTTAGAAATCAGCTACAAGTTTCTACAAGAGTACAAGAACATAAACTCAAAACTGTATGATTTCACTCGGACTGGGAAATATATCTCTAAGGCATGCATTACAGTTTTTTTATGGTTATTATTATTATTTATATATATATTTTTTTTTTAAAAGTCACTAATTTTAAATGATAAATATAGACAATAAACAATGGGCCATAATCAAAAGGATGGGAAATACTTACTGTGACATGGCTTCTTCATATTTTGCACTAAATAGCATTTGAATCACTTTTCCTCAACATTTTGTGGGGAATCACATTTGGGCCAAGGGGAACTGGAGGTGGGTAAACTGTTAGAATGGGTAATTTAAGGGTACATTTGTGTTTGGCATAACTTAAAATACTGTTCTGGAATGCTTTGCAAACATTTAACACCATCTTGGGACATGGTTGGTGTTTGGACAAGCTCGGGGAAATAATTGCAATACAAAAACGAAACAAAAATAAGCAGAAATATACATTGATAATTGACAGAATCTGTGGTTCCTAGTGCAATACAAAAAAAAGTTTCACCTTAATATATCTATTGATTGGGCGAAGGTCCAGTACCGAATTTATATTTCAATGCCTGGTATGAAATTGGCAGAGCTCGCTCAACATTTAACCTGCGTAGATGAGGCGTCTTAAATTAGCTTTTTCATAGCTAACGCAAGCTAACTTGCTCAAGCCTAATCAAATTTTGGGATGGGCTAGAGAGAAGACAATAATGTGAGCTAGGCTATAGATTAACACGGTCGAATAATTTAATCCCATATCACTTTTAAACGTTCCACCCACACACACTAACTAAAATGAATTACCTAAATCTAAGTGATAAAGAATTTAACATTCGATTTGACCAAAAAAGGACGCTTGGTACAAAGCTAACGTTGGTTGGCTAACGTTAGCTTTGTTAGAACTTGGCAGCTAACGTCAACGTTATTTTGTAGACGGCTACCCAGCGGAACTAGTTGTAAAAATAGATCAGTGTGATATTCTGCACGTGTGTTATTACCAAATAGTGCACCGTGACCTTTCGGATTTCTTGATTAAAGTAATTTTCTATTGTGGACAATGGGTAATCAATTAGGGTTAGTTGGCTAAAGTTGACTAGCTAATGACTGCATTCGAAACATGGCTAATGTTGATGAAACTTGGCTCGAGCGGTTGTTTGACTTCAGACAATGCCTGAATTGATTAACCGTTGATTCGTAATACAATATTGTGATATCCGAGGTTTGTGTTTGACCTTCCAGTTTGCGTTGTCGTTTCAACATGGCGGTTCGTTACCTCTGTACTTGTTCCCCAGAAAAAAAGACGAGTTTAATCCCTTTGAAAAAAATTGAAAAAGGAAACCCGGGCTTTTTATGCCTAAAAAGCACAGGACAAATCAATAGTTTCATAGAAATATGATTGTAGAATTACTCGACCTTTCGTCAGTGAGAAGACTGTTGTGTTCGTGGTTGGTAGTTGGGGAGTTTGGATGGACAGTCATGCTTTCCACAGCCATTTCCTCTAGCTACATTGGCGGGTTGCAAAAATTACAACTCGACACTGGATTCTACTGGCTTATGCGTCACTTCACTTTGATCTACTTATTAATTGGTTATAGGAAGAGTCTCAGTTCATAGTAGACATTCCCCTCTAACAGTTGTAATAGAAATTTGTTGAAATTGGGTCCTGAGGTTCTCCGTCCTACAGTTGCGCTGTGAAATGAAGACTCATTCACTTAAAATGGCTGGCCGTCTTCTCCAAAGAGAATAGGCGGAGTTTTCCGAAAGTGGCGTCATTGCGCACTACGTTCTCGTACGCTTTTTCACGAAGATAACCGATGGTTATGGAAACATATATAAACCACTTCAGATAACCTGTGTTAACCATT
The DNA here is from genome assembly GCA_026901105.3 of Galaxias olidus. Taxonomy (NCBI): domain Eukaryota; kingdom Metazoa; phylum Chordata; class Actinopteri; order Galaxiiformes; family Galaxiidae; genus Galaxias; species Galaxias olidus. The sequence continues at coordinate 130,213 of JAPMUY010003509.1, forward strand.
GCCTCTCATACCACATCAAACAATTATTGGTTGCGTTTACAAGGTACTCACTCACTACACCTCACTCACTACACCTCAACGCATTTTTAGAGAAAGTGTAGGTTACAGGAGCCAATTGCTCAATGCCATGTGAATCTATGACGAGCTGCAGTTAGGCAAGTGGGTAGTAATAAACTCGTCTAGCTTCGGTTTTAACACTTAGGCCTATTCAGAATTATGGAATCTGCAGGCCTTGGCCTGCCTAGAACTCATCCTCTGTAAAAGTTTGCTATTGAACTTACAATTGAGTGTCCTCAAAAATGTAAAAATATATTTACATAAAATATATCAACAGCTGGTTAACAAAATGGGCAGTATTTCAGTGTCAGTGTAAGTACCTATAGGTATTGACTGCTCTCACTACAGCTTATATCTAAATAAATATTTTTAAACTGTGGTAAAGCTGTCAAATACTCCTTCCTAGCTCAGAAGGACTCAACAATTGTACCATTCAGAATAGCTATAGTACCACAGAATAAGCCAATTGGGTAAAAACATTAATGTAGATATTTTAAAGATTAATTGGATAACATTTGTAAAGTTTTATTGTTTTAAACAAAGAAATGCTTCTCATTCCAATCCATATGGTCAGCAATTGTCCAGAAGGGATACCGATGCAGGGAGATGTTTCATATTGAACATGGTACCAAAAATCTGCAACCAATGGTTACAGCTTTAAGAAACCTAGTGGCACTGTGTCGCTGGCTTACTGCACAGGGCTGGAAGGCGTTCTGTTGTGCTGTATCTCTTGACGAGGAATTGGCTCTGCTGATGTGAGTTCTCGTCAGTTGACTACACTATACGACAGGAATTTACAGATAGAGTTCAACCCTGCACCCAGATGATCCCAGCTGTGATTACAGCTCCATCTTGTGTATAACGCAACCCTGGATCCCTTTTGACTGCTCCCATATGATGGAAAAACAGGTCATCTTTGATGTCAGCAGTACACATCCCTCTTATATCGTTCTTAACCCCATTTTACCTTTATTATCTCCTCCGCTCAGCCTTTATATGCTTTAATGGAGCCCTTAACATGGACTTGACTAATTTCCAGACGAATTTGGCTCCCTATGTATCCATCCATTTCCCAACTTTTGGTCTGTAGGCCACCGTTAGCTTTTTAAAACAAAATGTGGTATGTTGTAATCTGTTTGAATCAAGTCTTTCATATAGTCAGCTTTTGTAAGCACATGCTTTGCACATACAAAAGATCAGTGAAAATGGCTTCTATGGCATTTTGATGACGTTCGCTAACATGTACTGAGCAGTTTATATTTCAGAATTTTGCTCTCTAAATTTAGTGCAGCTTTACAATATATCCTCTAACACTACTTATGGTCTGAGGAAAAAAATTAAGGTTGATAGGGCTTTGCCATCAGCGCTGCTAAACTCTGGAATTGTCTTAAAGCTGGCTGCCTATATATGCTAATCCTTTCTGTTTCGTTTTTACATTGAGCTGCTTTAGGAGAAATATAATATGCATAGTTGAATACTTTTATTTTAAGTGTATTGTTGCATTTATGATGGTTACACATATTATTAGTCTATTTGGCTATTATTGAAAGGGCTCACTTTAATTTAAATATTTGGATTTCGGTAAATACTGTTCATCCGTTCTAGCAATAGGGCCTACTGATCATTAGTAGGGTAAAATTTTATACGGTTTTGTATCTACATTAGTGTTTTGGAAGAGAATCTGACCTTTATAGGATTATAGCAGTGCTTGTGGTTTATAATGTGGTGTCATTGGATTCTGGAGGTGAAGGCTGTGGCGTCATCATCAAGCGCCTGGTTGGACCGCAGCGGGACTCTCCCAGCATTTGAAACCAGCTAACTAAGCTAAATCAAGAAATTTATATAGTTTTTTTTATTCTTCCAATTGAAATTGATACTGCCACTTGACATGATAGATATGATTGAGAGGGAGGACCCGATCATCAGCGAAGAAGAAGCAGCCCAATATGATCGGCAGATCCGACTGTGGGGTCTGGATGCACAAAAGAGGTAACGTAAGACGCCAAACTTAGCACGCTAGTTAGCTGGCTACTGCTAGACCCTGCATTGCTGACTGTTACCTGAGTAAATTGAACTGTTCTAACGTTATATGGGAAGGTTCTCAGACAACAGATTTGTATTAATCTAAGGTTAGTTAGGCTTTCTGATTCAAAGTTAACCTTTTGCAACACTAAATGACTGAAAATTCGTTATCATATTATCTAGTATGCTTTAATCCAAGATGAGCACTATTTGGGTAAAGAACAGATGTGGCATTGTGGTTTTCATGTTGGCACCTTCCTTACCACCGAAAACAAACAGAAGTGTGCGTCCTCCTATTAAGCTACAATGTGGATTTTTATGTTGTTGTTTTTCTTGCTTGACCTACTGTATAACTGTTGCATCGATGTGTGAGAGCATATATTTCGTATAATTTACCTATTTTCACTAGACGAACAACAGTGGTATTGAATGTATTTGTGTGTTTGGTGTGGGCGTCCTGTGCTGCAGACTGCGAGGGTCCCGTGTACTGCTGGTGGGACTTGGTGGTTTGGGAGCAGAGGTGGCCAAGAACCTCATTCTAGCCGGGGTCAAGGGACTCACTTTGCTGGACCATGAAAAGGTACACACACACACTGGTACCCAAGCTCATGCAACATATTGAATCATTTACTCGCTCACTCACACACACAGTTTCACAACAACTTTTATTAAGCTTGTCCTGTCATTCTCAAATCCCTCTCACCACCAGGTGACAGAAGAGTCCTGCCGAGCTCAGTTTCTGGTTCCGGTGACCGCCCAGGGCCAGAATCGAGCCCAGGCCTCATTGGAGCGTGCCCAGTACCTGAACCCAATGGTGGAGGTCCGCGCTGACACAGACCGGGTTGAGACCAAGCCTGACGATTTCTTTCTGCAGTTTGAAACTGTGAGTTCAGATGGAAAGGAGTGACATCAACACACTATTGCAGAAAGACAAATAATAACAATGATAATAATGGTAATAATAATTATTATTATTATAAAAAAAAAAAATTTCAATCTTGGTCCTCTGTGGACTATGCAGTTTTGGATTTTATATGCATTTTATATATTGGATTCTAAGAGCATTGCCGAGTGCTACCAACAAGCAGTATATTATTTTTTTCTGCTCAGTCCACTAGATGGCAACTTTGTATAAAGCATTTGGCCATGTCATATTGGCTTACCATTGGCAACCGATATTTGGTCATTATGGATCTGTTGATTTAATACTTTTGGTTTAAAGCTGCAAGTTCTATTTTTCAATGTATATGTAATCATGATTCTAAGAGTAGTTTGTTTGTGTAGTTAATATAAATTCAAGAGATACAAATGAGCATGACTCAAGATGCCCTAAGGCTACAACATTATTCCACATAATATATTTTTTATAATTTATGAATGACCAGTCCTCGATACAATGTAAGGTTTTGGTTTCTCTCTAGGTCCTATTAGTATTCATTTAGGGTTTGGGAGGCTTGTAGATTTGTAACGGTTCTGTGTTTCGTATGTTAACTATATACCTGACTAGCCGTCTTTGAGGGACTTCTAGATTGGCCCTGTAAAAACTGAGGACAAATTAATGGTTGTTTGTAAATGGGCAGACATCGGTGTGTGCATTTGTCATTTTTGCTGTAGCCACTTTATTAAGTACACCTGTTCAACTGTTCATTAACGCAAATATCTAACCAGCCAGTCTCATGGCAGCAACTCAATGCATTTAGGCATGTAGACATGGTGAAGACAATCTGGTGAAGTTCAAACAGAGCATCAGAATGGGGAAGAAAGGTGATTTGCGTGACTTTGAACGTGGCATGGTTGTTGGTGCCAGAGGGGCAGGTCTGAGTATTTCAGAAACTGCTGATCTACTGGGATTATCACGCACAACCATCTCTAGGGTTTACAGAGAATGGTCCGAAAAAGAGAAAATATCCAGTGAGCGGCAGTTCTCTGGGCGAAAAGGCCTTGTTGATGGCAGAGGTCAGAGGAGAATGGCCAGACTGGTTCAAGATGATAGAAAGGCAACAGTAACTCAAATAACCACTCGTTACAACCAAGGTATGCAGAAGACCATCTCTGAACGCACAACACGTTGAACCTTGAAGCGGATGGGCTACAGCAGCAGAAGACCACACCGGGTGCCACTCCTGTCAGCTAAGAACAGGAAACTGAGGCTACAATTCGCACGGGTCACCAAAATTGTACAATAGAAGATTGGATAAATGTTGCCTGGTCTGATGAGTCTCGATTTCTGCTGCGACATTCGGACGGTAGGGTCAGAATTTGGTGTAAACAACATGAAAGCATGGATCCATCCTGCCTTGTATCAACGGTTCAGGCTGGTGGTGGTGGTGGTGGTGGTGAAATGGTGTGGGGGATATTTCTTGTCATACTTTGGACCCCTTAGTACCAATTGAACATTGTTTAAACGCCACAGCCTACCTGAGTATTGTTGCTGACCATGTCCATCCTTTTATGACCACAATGTACCCATCTTCTGATGGCTACTTCCAGCAGGATAATGCGCCATGTCACAAAGCTCAAATCATCTCAAACTGGTTTCTTGAACATGACAATGAGTTCACTGTACTCAAATGGCCTCCACAGTCACCAGATCTCAATCCAATAGAGCACCTTTGGGATGTCGTGGAACGAGAGATTTGCATCATGGATGTGCAGCCGACAAATCTGCAGCAACTGAGTGATGCTATCATGTCAATATGGACCAAAATCTCTAAAGAAAGTTTCCAGCACCTTGTTGAGTCTATGCCACGAAGAATTAAGGCAGTTCTTTAGGCAAAAGGGGTCCAACCCGGTACTAGCAAGGTGTACCTAATAAAGTGGCCAGTATATTACACTACACTTAATACCCCCATCAGTGTCCTGTCCAAGGCGCTGCCAATAGTACTGGAGTCTGTGTCTGATGTTTGTGTGTGCTATGTTCGGTGAGCAAGTCTGGCGCAAATTGGCTGCCGTATTATCACCTAGACAGATTGTTGTGAGTGATATCTGTCTGTCCGTTTGTTGTATGTACTTGATTGGCGGCCAATTTGTAAAGCGTATCGAGTCCTGAGAAATGCACTAAAAACAAAATACAATGAATTATTCATTATTATTATTATGATATAGTTGTGAGCTGTAATGAAATACTCCAATTCGATTGTGTGTCTTCGTAGTGGGTTTGTCCACTCTAGTAATCAATAATTCAAATAATTAGGCTAGTCCGTAGGCTATTCATCACAGATTGTTATTGTGGAAGTCAGTAGACCTACTTCATTCAATGAACACTGACTATGTGCACTGACTCAACAGTGAATTGGTGTCTGTGTGTGGCTGTCACTGGCGGACTGTCTGATGGCTTGTTGTTATTTGTTCTGGCAGGGATGCTATGCAGCCCTCCCTCCCTGTTAGCTTTTTAAGTGTGTGAAGCCGTTCCCAGTCATTCTCTCTAAATTACGACGGCAGAACTGTCCCAGTGGGAGAGCCAGATGGAGTTCAGGAGGAGGAGGAGGAGGAGGAGGAGGGAAGAAGGAAAGAAGGAACTGTAGGGAAATGAAGAGGGGAGACGATGTTCCGGTTGGATTGGGTCCAATAAATCAAGGCTTGGACAGGCTTTGTTCTCTGAAATAATTTCACTTATAATTGCAGTATTTGGCTGTGCTGCAGTGGTTACACACACACACACACACACACACATCCCCCCTAGTGATGGGCACTCCAGTCAGTTCCTCATGCCAGGAAAGATACCAAGGTAGGCATACTGTTATCAGAGTGGGTCTGGTGTTAGTGGTGGGGCGAGGCCATGGGTTTGGCTGGGTGGATAAGGTGGACCCAGCCCGCCAGTCAGTGCACCAGCGGCTCAACCCACCCAGCTGGTCACTGTTTGATGGCAGAGGCAGGGCAGGGCTGCTGTTGTTGGTAAACAACAGGCTTTGTTGATGCCAACTTGTGCAGTCTGAAGGGTGGAAGGAGTTGGATGGTTGTAATGCAAGATACAAGCAGAAGTTTGTCCAGTAATGTTGAGCTTACGGTACTATAGGTTCAAAAAACTAAAGCATCTCTGTGGCTTTTATCATCATCATCATCATATTCACTGCACTTTGGAATGTTTGTGTGCTAACTATGAGGCGGTTAGTGAACGGTAGTCAAATGATAATCTTGTTTTCCTGGTCATTTTGCCCCATGTTCTTGAGGTAATCATGAACTTGCTGCAGGATAAGGTAGACCCAACTCATTAGTTGTTTACCCCAGTCAGTTCTTTGGTGGCGGGTCACCCCACCCTGATGTAAAGAACACGATGCTCTGGCTGTTTGCTGTTTAGGAGCCTGGTCTTCTGAGAGTGGTGTGTTGTGCTGGGATAAAGTGTTGATAAGGTTATGAGCAGTTGAGTAGATTAATGTTGACATGTATTTGTGGTCCAGTTACTTGTAGGCTAGGGAAGGATGTTACGTCATGATGTCGTTGTTTTTATTTTTTTTAGATTGATCGATTCGTGTGTGTGTGTGTGTGTGTGCGCGTGTGTGTGCGTGTGCGTGTGTGCGCGTGCGTGTGCGCTCAATCTCACCAGGTGTGTCTGACGGGTTGTACCAGAGACTTGATGATACGCGTCGACCAGCTCTGCTCCAAAAACAACGTCAAGGTCTTCTGTGGAGACGTTTACGGTTACCACGGATACATGTTCTCCGACCTCGGACAGGAGCACAGCTATGTGGAGTACGTTCCAGAGGAAAATTCCAATTTACAAAAAAAATCATCAATAAAAACAACCCTTACTTAGTAATTAGTTGGCCAAAACATTGTTTCTTGTTTTAATATTCAACAGGAGCATTGGTGTGTTGCTTTGTTTTGATTGTTTATACAAGTTTTCCATCATATTATCACATATACTGTAACTGGGGTATGTGTCTAGTTTGTTCAAATGCTCAAAACCATTCTTTTACTTAACCTTTTGCAGTAAAACACTAATCATTTTCCTCTTCTCAACAAATTGGGAGACAATTGAGAAGGGTTTGTTTTGTGAAATACATAACTGACTGACAGAAATTGACCAACTCCAGTTCTATGCCAGTGCCTGGTCAGGGCATTGACAGGAGGATTAGCCCTGTTTTTATGGTGGTGGGACAAAACCGGAGCACCCGGCGGAAACCCATACAAACACGGGGTGTACGTGCGAACTCCACACAGAAAGGACCTGGACCAGCTGGGGTTCTAACCCAGGACCTTCTTGCTGTGAGGCATCAGTGCTAACCACTGAGCCACCGTGCATCCCAATAATATAATGAACTTATCCCTTTACTGTTTTGCTAGTCAATGACACTGTGGTCGAGTCACAATGGGGAGCTAAACGGAGTCTCTTCGCTTTGTGTGTGTTAACCTCCGTTCCACTCCTGTGCTCGCTGACTGACAGGGAGAAGCACAAGGTAGTGAAGCCACGAGAGGAGTCCAACGATGGCCCCGAAGCCAAGAAACCCAAGATTGACGCCAACGAGACCACCATGGTCAAAAAGGTCTGTGGCATACTTTTTCAAAACCTTTTTGTTTATTGTTTTAGAACGACCGTTTTGTTTTGAGGAAGCCAGCCAGTCTGATTTTTGTCTGTGTTGTCCCTCCCCTTTTTCATCACTTCGCCCAATCAGACGGCTACTTTCTGCACGCTGAAGGAGGCTCTGGAAGTCGATTGGTCGGGTGAGAAAGCCAAGGCTAGCCTCAAGCGCACGCCAGTGGACTACTTCCTGCTTCACGGTATTGGACACCTACAAGTCCTATGATGCTTTGGGGGGTACACAGAATGTACAGTGCGTACTGCAGTCTGCACCAGAGTTTCCACCCAACCCACCAGTCCCCCCTCCTACATAAGGCTACACACGAGTTAGTTTCCATCACAGAATGTCCATGGGTAGTCATGTGCATTGACCATTAAGCACAAAACACACCCATATGGTCTGTGGTTACACACAAACAGCCAAATAGCAATGTGTGTGTACTGTGTAGGCTACCCACTGTACTATCCTGGCTAATATTAGACGGCCTTCTAGGTGGAAACTGGTCTTGTTTTGTTCGTTGTGTGACAAGGGGGTTTATAATGGTGTTAGGATGTGTATAATTAGATTGGTGTGTGTATAATTAGATTGGTGTGTGTATGTCTGGTGGGGGATGTGTGTGTAATTAGTTGTAATCTGTCTGTGTAGTGTAGTTTATTAATGCAAACATTTATGGATATTTCTGTATGTTTGTGCTTTCGTGTGCGCTGGTGTTGATTTGGGGGAGCAGTTGGGGAAGTGATTCTTCCTCCGTTACAGCTATTTCCTGTCGCCCGCCAGCCACTCAGGTGTTGAAATCCACCAGTGCAAAAAGCAACAGAGAGTAGGTAGAAAGGTTGGACAGAATGATAGATATGGGGGGAAAGAAGGGATATGATTCATTCTTTCGTTTTTGTTCAACAAAACGCAAAACAGGAACCAGACCATATTAGGGGTGAACTGATTGCTCAAAGCTTTTTCCTTCAGTTTGATGTCTGTGATTGGAAAATGGCCTCTGCTTTTTTTACCAGAAATTTTTTTTTTTCTTTGACTTCGATTTTTTTCGTTTTAAACTGTGAGCTATTGTCTCTTCTTTTTTTTCCCTTAAACAATTACTTTATACGACAGTGTTGCATTATCATGTGTGGGCTCATGTCTAGATATCATCTCATATATTCTCCTAGCTTTCAATGTGTGAGTTTAGATACCATCACTGTTCCATCCTCGGGTAATGGGCTTCTATGGTGACGTGCAGTAGGTTCTCTGTCAATGCCTGGTAGAAGCCTACGTCTTTGTACACTGCCACCATGCCAGCGTTTGATAGATATGGCACTGATAGTGAGGTGAGAAAATTATACAGAGATGATTCAACGGGTGTGTGGTGTGTGTGTGTGTGTGTGTGTGTGTGTGTGTGTGTGTGTGTGTGTGTGTGTGTGTGTGTGTGTGTGTGTGTGTGTGTGTGTGTGTGTGTGTGTGTGTGTGTGTGTGTGTGTGTGTGCGTGCGTGCGTGTGCGTGTGTGTGTGCGCGCGCGTGATAGGCTAGTGGAAATTGCCGGAGGCGGACTAGGGTTTTGGATGGTGAAGTGGTTTGTGGATAGTCAGGAAAAGGATATGAGGGGGCGAAGTGTGTGTGTGTGTGTATGATACAACAGTGGCGATGAGATATAAATCAAACAAAGCGGTTTGTTGGTACTGCCACATCAATGGCTGTCATCTTGATTTCAACCTGGTCTTTCCTTAAGACAATGTTTGACTCACACACACCACTAGAAAAGTTAGCGTGTCTTGTCTTTTTCTCTCTCTGTTTTCTCTCCTTTTCTTTCAGTTTTATTGTATCTCATTCCTCTCTCTTGGTCCATCGTTCCACAGTTCTGCTCAAGTTCCGTACGGACAAAGGTCGTGACCCTCACCCAGAGAGCTTTGATGTGGACAGCCAGCTGCTGAGGCAGATCAGAGATGATGTTCTGGAGGCCATGGGGGTAAGCAGCGAACTGCTGCCCCATGACTTCGTCAGGTAAACGGGTTCGACCTTGAACAACAAGGATTTGGAAGTACACCTAATGTAAAAAAAATTTCAATTCCCAACTAGCTTGAATTGAAACTTGCCAGTTGAAAGAAACAGGGCTATGTGCAATGCTAGGTATTCAAATGAATGTAATTCAAGGTCAGTTTCTCGCGGCACTAAAGTTCGCTCCTACAATCATCACAGCAGAACCTGAACCTGTGGGAGGACTAAAGGATAGGATCTCTGAAATAAACATCCTAACTGAATCAAAGCCATTTCTACATATGATACATTTGTGTGGTGGATTTAGAAATATAAACAACCCCCTCCCCCTTCTCCCAGGCGTCACATCAACAACAATTACTTGCCAAATATTAGACTGAGGCTCTCACATTAGAGCATTCTTCATATGAACTGTGCCCGTTCAAAACACTGATTTATTTCTCGCACAGTCTATAGAAATAAGCGTCTAGTGTACAAGCGTCTCCTTTTTATGTTTTCCCACTGTTGTTCAGTCGATGGCTGTGTTCATTGTACTGCTGTTTGTTTGCCCAGCTCCAGTCTAAAGGAGCCTAACGTGACTAGTTCTAGTGTACAAGCCAGCCTCCCCTCGTGCAGTCTGTTGCTGTCTGCTTAGCCCCGTGTGTGTGTGTGTGTGTGTGTGTGTGTGTGTGTGTGTGTGTGTGTGTGTGTGTGTGTGTGTGTGTGTGTGTGTGTGTGTGTGTGTGTGTGTTCGTTCGTGTTTCTGCAGCTACTGTTTCTCTGAGATGGCTCCTGTGTGTGCTGTGGTGGGGGGAGTCCTGGGACAAGAGATCGTTAAGGTGAGGTACACACCATCAGCCTTAACCTGCTTTTCCAATTTGATAAACATTTTGATACATACCGTACTCTCTTTCCAGTCTTAACTATTTTTTATTTATGTCTCACATCTAAAATCTGAGACTTTCTAAAATAGGTGATTGGCTGTGGTGGAGCCTTATAAGGTTATCCATGAGTCATGTTTCTGGACAGCATTCAGAGTAACCACCCTCAGTCAGTAACGATGCCAATTGGCTAGACTGCGCTGAGAGGGAGCCAATGGGTGGCCAGCTGGTCACTCTGCTGGTTCCTAGGTGAAACCCAGCAGGAATAATATGAAAGAGCTCTCACTAAGACCCCTTCAATACAATATGATTTTGCTGTATTGTGCTGCGTTTTGATTGGACTCGGTTTCCACAACGGTCTTTCAAAACACCCCTGACAGTTTTTTTTTTCATTGCCAGTTATATCATTTTCTCTCATCATTGGCGCTATTTCCCTACAATAACATAGAAAAATTTAAATTGAACAAAGTTATGATCCCCAAGATTCATGATTCATAAGTGACGGAACCTCAATCCAAGGGTTTATCTTAGAAGTGCAGTGAAGGGAATGTCTGTCTCAACAGCTTTCAACTAGTAGTATGAAGCTAATCTATCTCCATGACGATGATGTAAGTGGTTGTAACTGGCCGACTGGCGTCCCACTTCAACGAGCCACACTGATTTCACACACACGCACACACACACACACACACGCACGCACACACACACACACACACCTCTTTTTCAGCTGAACCACAGCCCACATGCACGGAGACTGATCATGCAATGTCAGCTCTTCCAGCTCACCTTACATAACCTCTCTTTAAGGACGGTTACTTCTCTCTCTCTCTCTCTCTCTCTCTCTCTCTCTCTCTCTGTGTGTGCGTGCCTGTTACACTATCGTGTAATTGACCTTGTCTCGTTTCTGCTTTTTCAGGCTCTTTCTCAGAGGGACACTCCACACAGGAACTTTTTCTTCTTCGATGGTCGTAAAGGCAGCGGTGTGGTCGACTATTTTGGAAAAAACTGAATGGTGCACATCATCGCTGCTCAACCAGGATCAAGAATGAACTCTCACACACACACGCATTTACGCTCAGAGTGCAAATCTCTTGACGTTTTTGTTTTGTTTTAGTCATTGTCATTTCTCTCCACCTCTGGTCAAACTATTTATTTCAGTAAAGTAACTCAGTTGTTTAATTAACAGTAAATCAGTGGTTTAAGTGGAATTGTTAAAGAAAACAGGCGTCGTTTTGGCATTGTTTTTTTCTGATGTCATCTTTTCATATTCACATAGAACCACGTACTTCACAGTTGTTTGCCGGATCACCCTTTTATGTTGATGCTGGCTGTGACCACTGCAGTCAGTCTGTCAATTGATGTTTCAAGCACGCAGTACTATTTTTATGTTTTGTAATAAAAAAAGTTGTTTAATAAATTGATTTTGTTTTTTTGATATCTTCTTACATTTTTATTGTTTTGGAATGTTTGTCAGATAGAAGCGCTTGTACTTGACAGACTTAGTTGGTTATCTGAGTCTTATTTTAGTGGATATAAGCTGTTTGTCATGTTGGCTTAACCATACTATATAAGCTTCAAAGAATATGCTAGACAACTTAAACATATTTGTATTAGATCTTTGATGACCTAATCTTTATGGCTGTGAGTCACTGACCAAATACGGGCGTATCACCTGTGACCTAAATCGGATCTGTTTCGAGAACGTTCCAGAATCCTCAGCTATGCAAATCAGTCTCGTGAGGCTCTTTGCGTGCCATACAAGACACACACACACACATTTCATTGTCACCCAAATAAGGAAGCTTCAGGTCATCCTCTGCCACTTATTTCCTGGCTCCTGGAAATGTGTTAGAACGTGTACTACCTGTTTGTCAGGCAAAGCAGGTGAAACTGCCAAACGAGTGACACCATCCTCACCTGACAGGGCACATAGTGATCAAATCATCATTGCCACGACAAACACACACTCTTGGCACTCAGTCTAGACAAACGGTTTACATGCAAGGTAAATGTCACAGTTATTTATACTTTCACTGCTCGACATGGGGTTTTCCATCTCACCTGGAATACAGAAGGAATGATTGCGTGCGATGATTGTTTAGTTGTCAGATGCTCTTGGTACACACACACACACACACACATTTTGCTTGATGTGGAAAATCCCTTTTGAATAAGCTATTGAAGTAAAACTTATATTGACAATGCATGATGCATTTCATTCCATGAAAGATGTTGATGAGTTTCCAATTGCATTGTGACCTCTTAAATAATGCGCATTGAAAACAAACATGTTTGTTGTGTTTGTTTGTTTACTGCTGTTTGGAAGGTACAACATGTGAAACAACAAGGTAAGATAAATAGGGATGGGATGGGGGGATGATGGCAGGAATACAAAAACGATGGAGAGCGTTGAGAAGGAGAGAATTTAAAAAAGAGGGAGGGAGGTGCGTGAATGGGAGAGAAAAAGGGGGGATGAGGAGGAGAGAGTAATGACTCCTCAGTGAAGAATAGAGTCGTGTTTGTCCGCCTGGAGCTGTGCAGAGGATTGTTGAAAATGAAAACAACATCCCAAGCCTCGCTATGAAACCATGAGTGATTACTACGCACTGCGGGTAGCGGGCAACTGCTGCTCTTTTACTGGGATTAGGAAAAAGGATTAATTATACGGAAAGTCTCTTTAACCCATCCTTTCTGCCCTTTTTAATTAAGCCCCTACCCTTATCTACAAACACACACACACTCAACACACACTTAACGTACTGACACAAACCTACACTCTTATAGAAGCACTTACATTTATGTGCACTAAAAACCAATCCAAGTTCTCTCTCTTTCTTCCACTCTCTATCTCCATTACCTATTTTCTTAGGTTGGTCTTTCCCTCTCTATCGCATGCTCTCTCTCTCTCCCTCTCTCTCTCTCTCTCTCTCTCTCTCTCTCTCTCTCTCTCTCTCTCTCTCTCTCTCTCTCTCTCTCATAAAATCTCTCCACTCTCAGGACCGAAACACAGCTCATCCTCCCGCTGTGATGCCACTCTCCCTCCTAACCCACCCTTCCTCTCGAAAGCCAAGTGGCTATTCCGACAACCAATCAGAACACTGACCCCCTGCAGGGAGCTTACCCGACTGGTTCGATCAACGGAGCAGTGCAGGTAAAGACATCTTGTCCAGATGTCATCAGTTGATTCTTTGACAAACAAGCGTGTGTTTTTACATCTGTGTGTGTTTTTACATGCGTGTGTGTATGTGTTTTTTTACGTGTGTGTGTGTGTGTGTGTGTGTGTGTGTGTTTACATGTGTGTCCGTTCCTATCAGGCTGTTGGGATTTATAAGTAGGTGAAAGGGTGTTTGTTGGTTTAGACCAGGATATACTGTATGCTGGTCTTCATGTATTCACACTTCCCTCTAACTTAAATAAACTGACAAGACTCGAGTCAAAATCAGTAAACTAATTCATATCAATTAATTCATGACTTTTTTCCTTCTTCATGCTCAGACTCAGAAGGTTGTTTAAAACGGTCAAATCTGTGCCATCCCTTTCAGAAAGACACTAATTGCATTCACTTGACATTTCCTGACTTCTCTTTTCACAGAAAGAAATGCTCCAGGGAGAACAACACTTCATTTGTTCACTCACTTATTTATTCACTCACTTATTTATTCACTGATTTATTTTCTTATTTATTTGAACTCATACCTATTCAGTCCCTAGGAAGTATCGCTACAATAACGAAGCACTTAATGCTTTTAAGGAAAGGAAAAGGAAATATAATATTTCTACATTTTAGGACGTGAATTATCAAAGGGTCAAGAGCAAATAATAAAACATGTATGTTTTTCTTCTACATGCGATTCATCTCGTGTTACAAGAAGTCCCTGAATTAAGACAAGACGTAGTTCATACACCAATCGTGTTTACCATCTTCAAGATGAACGTAAACACACATAACATCTGTGTGTGTGTGTGTGTGTGCGTGCGTGCGTGCGTGCGTGCGTGCGTGTGTGTGTGTGTGTGTGTGTGTGTGTGTGTGTGTACACTATGGGAATTTCATCAGAATGAATCATAACACAAACTTTGACAAAGGAGACTCGTCAGTCAATGGACCCTCCGATGCCACCCTCTACCTAAGAGGAGAGTGGAGTCAGAGGACATTCATAGAATACTTACACCATGGAAACAACATGTTTCAACACAGTTCCATGGCTTAGCATTACCAAGTGATAGGAGTTAAAGAACTGAGGGAAACAGTCAGTACTTTCCTAGCCCTTACCATCTGACCAGACAACAGTGCTGTACCAGTATTCTTAGAAAATGTTTAAGACGATAATGCCACTGCAATAACTAATGTAGTAATCAATAACAAATAATTATGCAAATCATAATATGGACATATAGGATTATTTCAGCACACCAAACTCCCGCACCACTCCGCAGCTCAGACATTTCCACACTAAATCATAATGTCTGTTACCACCACCATAGTGTCCGTTACCATAAAGCCTATGTAATCTGACACCATAGAGGCAGGGGTAATGGTCCTACTATAGCCTGGGCTTGACAGACCTCCGAGTGGCAAATAGGCTAGCGGTATTATAGTGACACACTTTCTTGTGCCCTATAGCTAAGATACTTATGGGGAGTCTCCTATAGACTACAGAGACACCCCCCCCCCCCCCCCCCCAATGATGAGATAATCTATGTCAATAGAATTGATGTACAAAAGCGGAAAATGTGTGATTTATGTGTGACTGAAACTAAAGACACAGCGAAAAAGATACGTTAATTATTTTTTTATTGTAAAAAAAAAAAGGAAAACATCTGTACAAAACTCATGTAGAAAGTTCACCGTAGCAAAAACAAAATAAAGTGGAAAAACCAACAAGACGAATATACACTGCATGAGACTGTGACTGATTAGGCTTAAGGAGGGCAGTGTCACCCTTACAACACAGGCGCTAGAACCACCACTAACCATGAAGTGCACTGTCAAAAACAGAGCCACAGGAAGTCACACAAGCTGCCACAGGAAATGACCTACTGACTCCCGTCACAAAGTGGTGGCATTTTTTTAGTGGTGAAAGTTCGCGGCATCGTTACAGTTTACACAATAAGGCTCGATAGATAACAGAAGATCCTGTAATACACCAGGTGACTGTCTACCGACTGATGATTGGTCCCTGTGACTAGAACAGTATGACATCACACACAACCTTGAAAAATAATGGAAATGGTCTAAGGTTTATGGATTAAGGTGAATTTTGGTCTTTTAATTTGTTTTATTTTGTTTTTACTGGACCCTTGAAATGTCTGGCAGGCTGGCCTTGGATAGACTGGGTAGCCAATAGTGAGGATTACGATACTCAAAGCACAGTTTACAGTGTGGAAACCCTGATTTCTGCAGTTGTCTTCCTTGAGATAAAACTATTTTGGTCTGTGACAGTCAAAAACAAACTTATTCAGTACTTCGATTTCAATCAGTATTTCAACAAATTTATATATATTTTTACTTTCAAGTACAAAAAAATCTATCCATAGTTTTCATCATGAATAAATCAACATAATAACTTAACAATCGTTAAAAAAAAAAAGAATAGTTGAGGAAAAACGTTAACAAAAAGCTACAAATAGCAGCTAATCTTTCCCAAATAAATTATCATCTTTCAATATTTCAACCAAACTATACTAGAGCTATCTTACAACAAAAGGGGTCCATTTGATCATCTCATATAATACTTTTCACCAAAATATCCAAATGCTTTGTTTTTAGTTGTTTTTTATTATTATCAAGAAATACCATTTAAAATCCACTGGATTCACATTTAAATTCTCTCAAAATCTCCTAATGCTTGGTCCAAAAAAATACAAAATAGGTTTGACTTCAAAAGCACACAGAGAGCAGACCTCAGAAGTGTTGTCTCTTCTGAAGTCCTTTAGGTCTCTGGCTCTGATTAGGATAACTATATACAAAGAAACCAGGAACAGGAAACACTGATGGGGGAATGGGATAAGCCCAACCAGATCATAACACTGGTGATGTCAACGGCAAAGTGGACACTGGGGACTCCATAGCTGTGTGTGTGTGTGTGTGTGTGTGTCTGTGTGTGTGTCGTGTCTGCGTGTGGTGTGTTTGTGAGAGAAAAAAGGTAACGCACATTTTGTGTTGACTGGGTTTTGTGCGTATTTATATTATGAAGGCAAATGCTGTGAGTGTGTGGGTGTGTGTCAGTGCTTTGTGGCAGTGTGTGTGACAGCGGAGCTGATTGATTGTACATGGGATCTTAAGCCTCTATGAAATGACTCGTGTGGCTTTCACAAAGGCACATTGCAAGGAAATGGATTGACATTTTTGGGGAGACTGACTTTGTGCTTTCGTTTAGTTTTTTTTCCCATGAATAAAAAAATGCTCAAGCCTTAATACGCTTCACAGTTTACAAAGTGGGACTAAGCCCCACATTCACCTCGCTACACACACTCTCTCATGTATAAATGATGGGGGGGGAAACACACACACAATCATTCCTGGGCCACAAAGCTAGAGCTATCCCCTTCAAAGATTGAAAGAAGAAACAATAACAAAAACGTACAAAATGCCCCCCCAAAAAAGGAGTCAGATTCAGAAAAGGGACAGAACCTTCCAGAAGCAGCCCGTTCCAGCGGGCTGGATGTAGTTTGTAATCAATCCCATAGGGGGCGCCCGCACCTCTAGCCAAAAGCCCTTCAGTCCACTTTGACCTCTGGCTTATGACCTCTGTCTTATGATGCTCCATGAGACACCAAATTAGCTCTCTGGTCCGTTCACCTCAATAAACCATTGGCGTTCCTCAAAAAAAAATAAAACGACACCAGCCTCATTCGACTATCCACCATTGAAGAGCACGGTTATTGTCCGTTTTAGAAACCGGTTTAGACCGGTTCAGACCAGTTGGTGAAGTCCCGTGGTCTATGTGAGTCTGTGGAGAGTGTTGAAGGTTTCGGCGAGGAACGCGACCAGTCCTCGACACACTCCTGTCCAGTCCTGCCATGGGGCCACCGCCTCCTGAGAGAGAGACAGAGAGAGAGAGAGAGAGAGAGAAAGGAGGGAGAGAAGGAGGGAGAAAGAGGGAGAGAGAGAGAGAAAGAGAGAGAGAGAGAGAGAGAGAGAGAGAGAGAGAGAGAGAGAGTGAAAGAGAGAGGACGTAACGGATTAGATTGACCAACACACCTATATTGTGCAGCATTTTGTGTAATGATAGACTCAGGCCACAGTCAACTGTTTTTGACTGATGGCGTGAAACTTTGTAAAAAAATAAGTGCGAAAATAAAAGAGAGAAAAGAGGAAGAAAGAAAGGAGTGTGACAGTGAGATGAAAGAGGGAAGAAGAGGTAATCACTCGTTCACGACCATAAACAAGTTATTAGCATAGTTTTGACCTTTAAAATATGGGAAGCTGCGTAAAATGCATACTTGTTGGCCAAATGACCTTTAAGGAGGGCCCGTATCAAAGGCTTGACGACCTACTGGTTGTGACAGTCAGGTCGAATAGAAGCCGCATTGTATCCCTGACAAGCGCGCGGTGGGTACATTAAAACCTAATTATGGATAACTTCATGGACCTAAAAGCGCAGGTGTTAAACAGACCGGACTCTGTAAATGAAGTGTTCGAACGTCGTTTACGAGCAGGCAGATTAGATCAGAGGCCTCGGAACGTGTCCTGCCAGTCCAGAGCGGGGATGTGGCCGAGGGGGACGTCAGGAACACACTGTTCGTCAGTAAAACAGTAACGACGTTGCATTTGCACCTACAAGTGACCTCGGCATGGAGAAATTGTCACCGTCCAGTACTACTGCAAACGTCTCTGGCTATCATGTAGTTTAGGTCAACAGCTTTGTTAAGGCAGGATAATAACTAGCTATTCACCATGGAGGTAGATAATGTTAAGGTAGGATTCTTAACTATAAATTCACCATAGAGATTATGTTAAGGTAGGATCCTAACTATAAATTCACCATAGAGGTAGATAATGAACAGATCCATCTGTGACAGAGGTATGTTAAGGTAGGATAATAACTAGCTATTCACCATAGAGGTAGATTATGTTAAGGTAGGATAATAACTAGCTATTCACCATAGAGGTAGATAATGAACAGATCCATATGTGACAGAGGTATGTTAAGGTAGGACAATAACTAGCTATTCACCATAGAGGTAGATAATGAACAGATCCATATGTGACAGAGGTATGTTAAGGTAGGATAATAACTAGCTATTCACCATAGAGGTAGATAATGAACAGATCCATATGTGACAGAGGTATGTTAAGGTAGGATAATAACTAGCTATTCACCATAGAGGTAGATAATGAACAGATCCATATGTGACAGAGGTATGTTAAGGTAGGATAATAACTAGCTATTCACCATAGAGGTAGATAATGAACAGATCCATATGTGACAGAGGTATGTTAAGGTAGGATAATAACTAGCTATTCACCGTGTCTCTGTTTGAGAGCCTTTTGATCACGGTGACGTGACCATAGTGTGACAGGTAGAGAGAGAGAGAGAAAGTTTGTTTGCATGCGTGTGTCTGTGTTGACTGTGTGTGTGTGTCTGTGTTGACAGTGGTTGCGGTGTGTGTGTGTGTGTGTGTGTGTGTGTGTGTGTGTGTGTGCTTGCCCACGCCGGTTGGAGCTAGACAGCCCCAGACAGACAAAGACAATGTGCTACAGCACTGTCAACACAGTGGACGGAGAACAGACAGAAACTCTCCCACTCTGTCTCTATAAATAACACACAGAGTGAGAGAGAGAAGGGCGGGGAGGGAAGGAGGGAGAGAGGGAGAGAGAGGTGGAGTTGGGGTGGAGATGACAATAGAGAGAGTGACAAATGGAGAGAGAGAGGGGAAAATAGAGAAACAAGAGAAAGGAGAGATAGAGAAAGAGAGAGAGAGAAAGAAAGAGAGAGAGAGAGAGAGAGAGAGAGAGTGAAAGAGGCAGAGCAGTATAGAGAAGAGGAGAGAGGGAGGAAGAGAAACACCAGGGGAGGGGAGGTCACAAGACTCAGGAGATAAAGAGCGAGTGTGTTTGTGTGTGTGTGTGTGTGTGTGTGTGTGTGTGTGTACTACGGACATCACATGCCTATGGTTAACCTCTCTCAGCCTCTCTCCTCCCTCCTCCCTCCCCCCACACACTCACTCTCTCCTCCCACACACACTCTCTCGGCCCATTTGTCGTTCCCTGACTGTCCTTTTAGACGGCCTGGGGGTAATAAGCACTTCTCTGCACGCGTGTGTGTGTGTGTGTGTGTATCTCTCAGTAGAAAGTTCACCGGGGGCATCAACCTGCTGTACAGTACATGTCAGCAAGGGCTTATTACATTCTCAGAAAGGTGTCTGTCTCTGTGTGTGTGTGTGTGTGTGTGTGTGTGTGTGTGTGTGTGTGTGTGTGTGTGCGTGTGTGTGTGTGTGCGTGCGTGCGTGCGTGCGTGCGTGCGTCGTGCGCACGTTGGAGCAGTCCCATGTGTAAGTGAGAGCTAGAGTGAATGACGTCAACTTTGTTTATGAGTGAAAGAGAGAGGGAAGCAAGGGAGGGAGGAAGGGAAGGAGGGAGGAAGGGTGAAAGGCAGACAGCTCCTCACGCAATCCAAAACCAAGAGATAGGGAGAGGGAGGGAGGGAGGGAGGGAGAGAGGGAGGGAGGCAGGGAGCGTCACAGAAGAGGAGGGGTGAAGGGCAGCGAGTTCAGTGAGAGCTCCACTCAGGCCAAACAATGATTCACAGCTCAAATTGTTGACACCCTCAAATCGATCCCTTCACACACACACGCGCACGCACACACCGGGTCACACACAGACACATAATAAATCTTTGAGTGTGTCTACCGCAAGCCGAACAACCAGGTAAACGTATGCCTTCTCTCCATAAAGCAGTGTAGCAGGGTGTAGTTTGGAGATGAGAATCAAATGTAGCAGGTTGCTCAGGAAATAAATCTTAAATCTAGCTAAATAACTTCATCTTCCTGGGTCACTATTTTACTAGGCTACCAAAGGAGAATGGCCGATTTGAGTCAGATTTGTGATCAAAACATGATAAATCTAAAGTCAAAAAAATAAAATGGGTGGTTCATTTGTGTACAGTGAACATGGCGTTGGGGGCTGCTTACCGCTCTTTGATTTGTGATCAAAACATGACAAATCTAAAGTCAAAAAAATAAAATGGGTGGTTCATTTGTGTACAGTGAACATGGCGTTGGGGGCTGCTTACCGCTCTCTGGAGTAGTGTGGCATTCAAGTTGTCTCCGATTGTCCTGAGCTGGTGGGCTACTCTCCTGATCTCCACACCCTCCAGGCCTGATTCCTCCCCGGGGGCCCTGTGTGGCGGCGACGCCCAGCCCGAGTGCTCTCTCTGGGGCAACAGGTCAGGAAGCGGGGCCCTAGGGCTGGAGCTCTGCTGGTCTTCCTCTCTCTCTGAGTCTAAAGAGGGGAAAGCAACACAGGACAACAAGACGTTTTAATGAGACGTGATCGCAAAAAAAACATTGTTTATGAAATGTTTTACCATAACTAGGCTCCTTGTACAGCGCCAAAACACACATACTAAATAAAAAAACACAGACAGGTGCGCGCGCACACACACACACACACACACACACACACACACACACACACACACACACACACACACACACACACACACACACACACACACACACACACACACACACACACACACACACGAGCACCCAAACACACTCTGCTTAGCAACAGAGGCTTATTGTTTAGATGCATAAACATGCCTCCCCCTTCTCTCCCCAAACACACAGTAACACCCTGTATCCCCCCCCCCCCCCCCAACCCTCGAAGACACCCCTCTTTCAATTGTCTCCCAGACACAATCCAGTCCGATTCACATCCCTATACAAATGAGACTGTTTCAATCCAAGCCACTCACTGGGCCAATGGCAAGACATGGTCTCCTCTTCCTTCACCTCTGCAAAGTTTGTGGCTCTAATCTCTTAATCTGATTAATGAGTCTGCTGTGGTGTTTGTGTGTTTCCCGTTGGACAGACCGATACGCGTGCTGTCTGCCTGTCTGTCTGTGCAGGTTCACATGGTGGGAGATTAACCTGTGTGCATTCGGATCACAGGAAGCAACGTCACATCATCTGATATTATCTATCAACATCCTATCGTGAATAGTTACACGTGCAAACAGATGCTACACATAAGGGTGAGGGATATGTTAGTACAATAATTTGTAACGGAACTTGCACGGAACACACTGCAAAGGTCTGCATTATCCTTGTGCAACCCTGTTGTTGTTGGCATGGAGATAGGTGCCCACAGCAACCACAACCCTGCTGTTGCCACAGAGACGGGCACCCCTGGCAACGACAGCCTCTGTGTGGCTAAGGGGATTAATGCTGATCCTTGCAGGTGACTAGACGGAAAGGG
Source organism: Galaxias olidus (assembly GCA_026901105.3). Taxonomy (NCBI): domain Eukaryota; kingdom Metazoa; phylum Chordata; class Actinopteri; order Galaxiiformes; family Galaxiidae; genus Galaxias; species Galaxias olidus. The sequence goes on from JAPMUY010003509.1 coordinate 152,080, forward strand.
AGAAAGGGAGAGAGAGGGAGAGGTGGGGAGGCAAGAGAGAGAGCGAGAGAGAGAGAGAGTGGGAGAGAGAGAGAAAATAGGTAAAGAAAGGAAATTAGAGGAGGAGAGCAAGAAAACAGAAAACTCTGGCCTGTTGCCAAGGTAACTCTAAGCCAGCACTCACAGAGACGGCTCAGTGTCATTGGTGGACAGATCAGGGGGCAAGCTGTGATAGGCTGGACAGTGAAATGAGGGCGGGGCTTGAAGAAAAACTGTCAGTTGATAGGCCCGACATCAGAGGGCCGCCAAAGATGGAGAGAGAAGAAGAGAAAGAGAGATAGAGAGAGAGAGAGAGGGGGGGGGGGGTGGATCAAGAGAGAAATGGATCAAGTGCATGCAAAGAAAGCAAAAGATCAAAAGAGAAGGCTTATAGAGGAAGAGA
>JAPMUY010003509.1:155000-160000 GCA_026901105.3 Galaxias olidus
CTGGTAACACATGTGGCGCGTGTCAACATGTCAAATTCTACTACTACGCGAGTTTATGTAGCAGAAGAATCAAGGTTAAGCTAATAAATGTTCGGCGATGAGGGACAAATCTCAACGGTGCAATCTGTATTGTTTTATGCATCGCAATCCATTAGTCGCTTGAGAAATTGCTTTAATGTGTCGCTTGAGAAATTGCTTTTAACATAGCGCCAAAGTGTAATAAACATAAAGTAGAACACTAACAATCAATTAATTAAAAGAAGAGGACAAACATGTAATCTTGAAAAACTAATTTGAGGTTGATGAATTTACGGCCCACGTACAAGTCAGTCGCACACCACGTTCGAACTTGGTGAACTGATTATGTATGTTGCTTCTTAGAAAGCATGGCTAACATCAGCTAGCAAACGTGTTTTTTTCTGGGATAAGCGCCCCCACCTTTGCTCTTTAAAAAATCTCTTCTGAAAATAAATTAAATCTTACGAACAGCGCAACAACGTTAGAAAACAAGAAAGAAATCAATATGTAGAATGCAGAAAATTACAAAAAATCGTAAACTAATCTTAAAATCGTATAGTAACATTCAAAAAGAAAAATATGTTTGCCGCTAAAAATCAGTTGGGGGACCCAAAATGTATCTTATCTTAACTGTTCACACATGCATGATGCAATTTCGAATTTAAGGCTAGCTCGACAGTCCTGCAGCTGTCAGATTCGCTGCTGTCACAACTTAAGTTCTGCAATGATATACGTTAAGTAACTTAGTAATTTACTAACTTACTTGATTTATCTGGAGGTCCGTCGTGAATACGTATTTATCCTTAGTTTAGGCAGTGAGTATGGGTTGTTGACATCAGACGAAATCCTGTCTACTATCCTATGATTTGACTCGCGGCAGCTTGATTGGATTTGGATGAAGATGCGGAGGAAAGTCCTCTTTAGAAAATGTGTCATTCCACGTTTTCCGGTGCGATTATCTCAAAGCTAATTATATCGTTTAAAAGATTGGTTTAATCCACAGATATATCGACGTTTAGCCAACAACTTGTCACGGAGCCTATGTCCCTCAAATGTCGATAACTCGGTATGATTCTCTAGTAGTGGTCCTTCGCCTTTCTCTCCCGCTATTGACGTACGCCACGCCCTCGATTCCTCTTCACAACAAGTGCGGACATGCTCGCAGCCCCCAGCTCAAGATGCTCTTGGTGTTCGCTACGCTCAAACCGGACACAGAACGTTATCCGATATGGCAAGACTAGACATGAACCAGCGAAACACCTTTTCGCCCTCCCCCGCCAGAAAGTGTCCTGAAATAGCAAGACTTAACAGGAACTAACAAAACACCGTTTAGGACCACCCATGCCCCCCTTTCCTCTTTCCCTGTGTTTGACACATCTGTTGCAGCTGCACATGGTAAACAATGGCCCAGTGTTTGACTTGACACGTTGCTATCGTTGCTTAGTCAGTTCACTTTGTGAGAATTAGACCACTTATTATCGCACACTCATTGGATGCACAATACACACTTATACCAATCTAAACTTCCCCATTATTATCGTCAACGTTACAACAATTTCAACAGCAATAATATCAATCCCCCTTTTGACCATCCTTGCACCGTCATCATCGTAATCATTATTATTCCCATCATCCTCGAATACTCTATCATATGAAAAATATCAGGATATTAAGCAAAACATTGTTTTGAAATGATTTGGTTTTAGTTACAACCTTAGGCCTAGAAACTGAGACGTAAACGTAACACAGTTAATGCATATTTTGTGTAGGCCCATTGTCTCTTGCAGAAACTAACTACATCTTTAGGGATTGCAATGGCAAAGGTGGTCTGCATAATGCAGAATAAGTATACTATACTGTGTATACTGGCAACAAACCAAGTTTACAGATCATTGCTAGGCCTGTCAGGACTCCATATTGCAAACCAAATCAAATCTGTGCATACATAATAAAGTGCTCAGATACTTGTTTTTATCATAAATTCCTTCAAATAGGCTTTGACAGTGTTTAAAAGTTTTATTGTGGATTCATATTTTAACGAAAAATCATAAATTCCATAGCAGTTGAAAAAAAAATGCTCCTTCACTTCGTCTGTCTTTTGTATGATTGTAATGACGCAATCAGACCTTAATTATAACCAAAAAAAGTATCTTATGCATCCTTTCACTGTTCTGTAAATAAATACATATAATGACAGCAGTTTCATGAATGGGATCTATTTTCAAAACCAAAACATAGGATACAATCCGGGATTAGAACGTGCTTTGATAAACTCTAAAACTGGGATCCATCATCCAGTTATGAGAAATCGCATAATCCGCAATTGGTGTCTTCTATTTTAGGATTATTTGTGTGATTTAAAAGATGGCGCAAAGTCTGCAAAGACAAAAAAAATAACACGTTTTTTGGAGGGGATGTTTGTTTATTTTCTCTTCTCTTAAGTGTGCAAATTATTGCTGTAAAAAAAAAGCATTATTACGTTTAAAATGAACTGGTGCTGTTTACATTTATTAGGCATTGCTATTACCAAAATAATTGGCCAAGTAACACTTTATTCACGATGCAAGGGGAATTGCATTACATTGATTAGCATAACAAATTGCTCTGGAAATCCCCTCCCGTCTTTGCTTTCGGATGAACCGCAAGACACCGCAACCATTGTTCCCTTCTCTCCGCTGGTAAACTGCGGGATCGTGGGGGCAGGGGCGCAAGCAGAGAGAGCTGGACTCTTTTGCGGTGCAATTGAAGACAGCTTGAGATCCCACATCGCAGCAGATGGGCCACGCCCTCCCGTGTGTGAAGGGGAATCCCAAAACAGGTACATGTCCGGGCGAATTCCCTCCCTCTGCCAAGGCGGGAAAGGTCGTCTGGGACTGAGGGCACAAGTTGGCTGTCAAATATGCTCTATCCCATCTAATATTTATTGACTTTTGAAATATTTTTTCTTACTTATGTTTACTAAGCTGTCATGTGGGATGAGAGTAGATGGAAACCGTATAGCTGACTGTGTATAGTGAGATGGAGTTTGAGCCCAATATGGTAAAAGAAGCAGGGGATTTTACCTGTCACCAGGACAACGAATATGTCCTCATCCACCTGTTGGATGCCACTTGTGATGATGTCAGCTTGTAGGTGTTGTGTTCCCGGCTACATCATCAATGTTGGCCCAGCGGAGTGCAGGGGTAGTGTTGGAGACTGTAACCGGAGAGGAGAAAGGTCATAGTGGGCGTGCAACTAGAGAGAGAGAGAGAGCGAGAGAGAGAGAGAGAGAGAGAGAGAGCGAGAGAGAGAGCAAATACAGCATGACACTATCATTACACCGAAGCTATCAACCTTATGTCACTGTGGCATTGTATGTCTGCCTCCTTGTTTACCTTCCAATACAGACCACAAACTAACGTTTGTACACACAAACAGACACAGATACTGGACACATGCAAATGCAAACACACACAAACATAGTATTTAGTTTCTATCCCAACTCTCTCTCGCTCTCTCCCTTTTATGTAATACGTAATCAACACTTTAGATGTGGCTGTGATAGGCATCATGTAAAAACCTCATTGAATTTGTGTTTCTGTTAAGTTATGTTGTTGTTCGAAACTAGGTTACTTAAATCTCTCCCTCTCTCTCTCTTTCTCTCCTGCGCTCTCTCTATAATTCTTCCGTCTCTCAGCCATTTTAAATTAAGTGTCTGTGTGTGTGTGTGTGTGTGTAAGAGAGAGCAGCGTACTAAGAGAGCAAGAGAGAGAGAAACAGAAAGAGACAGATAGAGAGAAAGAGACAGAGAGAGAGATAGAGAGAGAGCGCGCGAAAGAGAGATGGTTTGCATGGGAGTCTGGTAGTTAGCATAATATGTGTTGCATGTGTGTATGTGTGAAAAAAGAGAAAGGGAGAAATAGAGAGTGTGCGTGCGTGCGTGTTGGTGTTTGTCTGGTAGTCACATAAACAGAAGGACACAGCAACCCCCTCCCCTCCTCCTCCTCCTCACCTCCTCCTCTCCCCTTCAATGAAAACCGAGCCAATGTTTGGGTTGCTACAATGACATCATCCTTTATTTACGCTCCCCCTCCTCCCTCCTAAACTTCTCACTCCCCATCTCTCTGTCTCATCCCCCCTTCTATCTGTCCGTCCTCCTCTTTTTACCCCTTTAATCCATGTCCCCCTTTTTGCAGCCTGTCAAGTTCCCTGTCTCCCCCTGTTTCTCCTGACCTCACCCGTGACAACCTATATGTCCATATCTCGTTTCCCGAGCAGCATTTCGCCAATGAGCCTCTCAATGTGTTAATTGGCTGTTTAACAGTCTCTGCTGGAGACAGCGAGGTGGTACAAAGTGCACAGCGCACTGCTGCTACCTGTTCACGGGTTAGTGGTAGGGTTCAATGCCCTCCTATTGATCATAGAGTGGGCCGTGTGCACCGTGATGTGAACTGGCTGATGGCTGCCACCAAGCAGGCAAACCCACGTGCTCCTGCTGGTGTCAGGTGTGTGATTTATGTATGTGGCTGGAAAAACGCTCAAATCAACATGCTGTTATGTATTCAAATATTTGGGGAACACACTATATACATGTATATATACAGTATATACATGTATATACAAGACATGTTTATCTGCAAACTATTACAGTAACTTTTCACAAATAAAACAACACTTTAGCCCACAAATCAGCATGTGGTAGGAATGATATGATCTGACTTTGTATCAGTTGGAAGGAGCGATTATAACAGTCATGCCCGCCCCCCCCCCCCCCCCTCCACCTTCCTCCTCTCACCACCCCTCCTCCTCCTCCTCATTGCCTGAGGGGACAAACAAAATAAGATCCATCGCGGGGGGCATGGTTGGGGGGGGGGGGGGCAGTCGGTCGAGGAGAGGAGTGAGGACAGGGAACAGGGTTGCTGAATCATGCCAGGCAGCGCAGAGGTTTTTGTGAAGCCCTTATGGACTAACGTACACCGATGATGCTTAGGCTATCTCTAGCT
>JAPMUY010003509.1:165000-170000 GCA_026901105.3 Galaxias olidus
CTTCTACGCCCTGCTACACCGACTGAAGAGCAGGGCCTTCTACCACATACAGGTAACACACACACATACACACACAGTGTACATAGAACAACACATGGTTTATATCTATTACAATCAGCCTCTATCTCTCACTCTCTGACTCACTCACTCACACACACCCACACGCTCACACTGGCGGAACCTCATCCCATTTTCACACTCAAACTTTTTCGTCTAACTTTTTCAAAACACCTCACTTTCCCACCCCATGCATGCATAACTACCATTTTAACTGAGTGGTTATTTCAGGGAGCACCTTGTCCTTTTCTATTGAGGTGAGGTAGGGGTCGGCGTGTGTTGGATCAGGGTGCTTGTTTAACTCGGACGTTCCGTCTCGCACACCATTCACAGCGTCAAAATGTCACACTCGACCAAGTCACCGTCTCATCGAGGCCCCTCCCTCTTGTGATGTCATCATCCGTTTACAGGAAATAGAGGAGGACAAGAAGAAGGCGGAGCAGGATGGCGTCGCCGTGACAACTGCCAGGAAGCCTGGCCGCCACCACGACCAGGAGACGGACAGGCGGAAGACGGAGAAAGAGAACTTCACCGTGACAGTTGACCTTTCCAAACCGTCCAGGGTAAAAGCAGCACCAAGCCTTAACAAACCCCTGTCAACTTCACAAACACAACCCCTATATTCAGAATGTGACAGTTCATTTAGATGTTTCAAACATTAAGACCGTTGGCAAAATGGGACAGTGAGGGTACTCGGACTGGTGTTGAGTTTGTTTCTGTTCTGTGTTGTTGGCCGTGGGTAAGAATGACAGTGGGTCTAAACGGAAGTGAATTAAACTGACTTTTGTTGTGTCTGCAAGCACAAACACACACACACACACACACACACACACACACTTTCAGACCCTTCTGCCTGCCAAGATAAACGAACAAACTGTCCCAGAGTTCAAGCAGACACAGAAACCTATTGAGGCAAACCTATTAAAGGATAATGGGACAGTTAACCCAAAGATTAGGTTAGCTGCTGCTTTCTGTTCGCTTACCAGTATGTGGATCTGTGTTTGTTTTCTTATGAGATTAGGTGTGCATGTTAGGAGGCTATGTGTGCATGTTATGAGATTAGGTGTGCATGTTATGAGATTATGAAGTGTGTGAATAGCCTTTGTGTCTCCTGTCTTGCTACTTGATCAGATTAGGCTAGACAGATTGACAGACAAAAAGGTGATCGTTGACATTTTGCTTGTGTTATCCACTGCTCCTCTTTGTAAAGAAATAAAGAGCCTTTATTTTTAAAGAGCCTTGAGCCTTTAAAGAGTTAAGGTTTCAACATTTGTAGCATCAAGGTCTGTATTGATTCCTCCTCCTATCCTATGGGAATACAATGGCTGTGTAGTTGATACAAAATACCAATCAGTAATGGGGTATAGTTTGTGACAATGGACATTAAGATGTTTAAATGTTAAAATAGACAACCGTAATGCAGATTATTGCTGCTCTTGGCAAATGGCGCATCTCAACACTTACTAGTAACTACTGTCTTAACACGGTACCTTGGCTCAGCTGAGTTTGCCAGTTTGTTGGGCGTCTAAATCTCGTCTTCATTGTTTGAACCCAGTCGTCTTGTGTAGTACTTCACAGATGCTAGCATGGTCAGGAAGTGGAGGGCGAGTTTAAAACCAAGCCTAGTGATAGGGACAGGAAATGGGCTGTGGTGTTTTTAATCACTTCCTGTAGAGACTGACGGGCCATGCTGAGGTCTTAGGCTACTCGTTACTCGTGGCCTCCGATCCACTCATTTAAAAGCCAGACTGCTGCAGTGAAATGATAAGAAACCAGTGGGTTTCATATCTATTATGTAATAGGTATTAAAACTTCAAAAGGTATTAGTGCAGTCTGATTCGGACGTTTTTTAAAGTGGTTTGAGAAGCCATACTTCAAAACTTTAAAATAACTTGACCTAAATGGGTCTCCAATCTGATAGGTTTGATAAACTTGGCGGTCTTACATGGTGACTACTTTTCTGATACACGGTCCTCTTGTGCTTGGATCCAGCAGGAGAAGCGCGTTGTCAACGACAACAAGCCCGTGACGCCACGCGGACGAAAGTTCTCAGAGGAAGGGGGGGACGCGCCCCCCAGACCACAACCAGACACCCCGAGACCCCAGGGTGGCGGTGGCGGCGATGCCCACTGGCCCCAGGGCGAAGGCGGCCACAGCCCCCCTAGAAGGACGGGCTCAGGGAGGCTGAGCCGGGGGGGCCAGAGGGGCAGTGGGGGTCCACGACTGGAGAGGAGGGACCGAGATAGGGAGCCTCGCTCGGACAGACCCCCCAGGGAGGGAGACGCTGGGGAGGGGCCTGGAGGACCGTGGCAGGGGGGCCGCGGGAGAGGGAGGAGGGGAAGAGGAGGGAGAGAGGGGGGAGGATGTGATGGAGGGAAAGAGGGAGGAGGTCGGGAAGGGGGGAGAGAGGGTGGGGTAAGAGAAGGGGGGAGAGAGGGTGGGGGAAGAGAGGGAGGAGGTCGGGAAGGGGGGAGAGAGGGTGGGGTAAGAGAGAGAGAGGGTCGGGAGAGAGAGAGAGAGAGAGAGGGCGGAGCAAGAGAAGGGGGGAGAGAGGGTGGGGGAAGAGAGGGCGGAGCAAGAGAGGGCGGAGCGAGAGAAGGAGGAGGACGAGAAGGAGAGAGGGATGGACCTGGTGGATCGGACAGGAAATCAAAGGTCAGTGGGTCAGTCGTCGTCAGTAGAAATGAATGATTATAACTCTAAAAGAGCTACGTAACATGACCCTGCTGTTTGGTAACACACCGTAGAGAGTTATCTCGCAACATGATTGTGCTATTTGGTAACACATGATTGTGCTATTTGGTAACACACAGTAGAGAGTTATCACGTAACATTACACTGCTTTTAGAGTTATAATATAGCACAAGCTAAGCACACTGATGAGTATTTCAAACACTTGTATCGATGATAGAAGAGACATACATCAAAATAGGAGAAAACGATAGATTTGCCATACCTCAGTGACCATCCAAGTTGGGAGAACTCAGTTTTCAATGCGTAAGTCATTTAGCAGACGCTTTGATCCGAAGCGACTTACGACGAAATTCGTGTGTTTTCCTTTCTTTCTACCCTGTCCTCAGGAGTGGGAGGAGAAGAGAAGACAGAACATTGAGAAGATGAACGAGGAGATGGAGAAGATTGCCGAATACGAGAGAGGACAAAGGGTAAACCAAAAACATTGATCACCAAAAAACCTAAACAAATGTTATTAGGTCCTGATCGTTACACGCCATTACAGCGCCGCTAACGGCGGTCACAGGTGGGTGATATCTTCCTGTTTGTTGGTAGTAGAGGGTATCGAATTGCACGTGTCGTGGATTTGAAGGTGACTAAATACTTGAACTTTACATTGATTACACATACTTAGTTACATAAGAGGTATACACTTTCAGCCGTTAATACAGCACGCGTGCCGCCCCTTATTGGAATAGTAATTCCTGTCGACGCTGTAGATATCGTGTTTCCCCTGTGAGTGAGTCAGGGGTTTGATTCTGCTGGGAACACTCAACGGAAACACCAAAAGCCGTTTGTTTAATGATAATGATGATGATGATGTTTCTTGTTTTGTAGGCGGACGGAGACAAACCCATCCGGAACTTCCTGGACGACCCACGACGCTCCGGCCCGGCGCCGGACATCGACCGGAAGGAAGGAAGTCGCCGACACGTGAGGAACTGGGGCGGTCTGGACTTTGACAACGTCAAGACTGGAGGAGAGCACGAGAAGGAGTGGACAGTGAGTTATTTACCATTTAAAACTGTAAACTCTATTGACCATTACACTGTAAACATATACAGCCTGGAGGAGAGCACCAGAAGGAGTGGACAGTGAGTTATGTACCATTTAAAACTGTACACTCTATTGACCATTATACTGTAAACATATACAGCCTGGAGGAGAGCACGAGAAGGAGTGGACAGTGGGTTATGTACCATTTAAAACTGTACACTCTATTGACCATTATACTGTAAACATATACAGCCTGGAGGAGAGCACAAGAAGTACCATTTAAAACTGTAAACTCTATTGTGGACAGTGAGAAATTTACCATTTAAAACTGTAAACTCTTATTTGCCATTATACTGTAAGCATATACGGAGTGGAGGGGAGCAGTGAGTATTTTACAATTAAAACTGTAAACTCTATTAGGCAATTTATATCCCAGTTTACATTATTTAACAATACACCCTAAACTCTATTAAGCCATTTATGTCCCAGTTTACATTATTTAGCAATACCCCCTAAACTGTGTTAAGTCATGTATATCCCAGTTTCCGTTACATTACTGACATGTCTATGTTCCATTTTCAGAGTCGCAGGGCGGGTCCCAAAGGCACGGACATGACCATGTCTATGACGGGCCGCGAGCGGGCGGAGTACCTCCGCTGGAAGACGGAGAGGGAGCAGATCGACGAGGAGAGGCTAGCTCGGCACCGCAACGCTACCGGACAGTGGAGGAGAGAGTGGGACTCTCAGAAGACTGACACTATGTAAGAGGGAGGGAGGGAGGGAGAGAGAGAGAGGGAGTGGGACTCTCAGAAGACTGACACTATGTAAGAGGGAGGGAGGGAGAGAGAGGGAGTGGGACTCTCAGAAGACTGACACTATGTAACGGAGGGAGAGAGAGAGGGAGAGAGAGAGAGAGAGTGGGACTCTCAGAAGACTGACACTATGTAAGAGGGAGGGAGGGAGAGAGAGAGGGAGGGAGTGGGACTCTCAGAAGACTGACACTATGTAAGAGGGAGGGAGGGAGAGAGAGGACTCTCAGAGGAGAGAGGAGAGAGAGAGAGAGAAAGAGAGGGAGTGGGACTCTCAGAAGACTGACACTATGTAAGAGGGAGGGAGGGAGGGAGAGAGGGAGGGAGGGAGGGAGGAGAGAGAGAGAGAGAGAGAGAGAGAGAGAGAGAGAGAGAGAGAGAGAGAGAGAGAGAGGGAGTGGGACT
>JAPMUY010003509.1:175000-202500 GCA_026901105.3 Galaxias olidus
CCTGCAGAGACGGAGAAAAAAGATACACCACCAGGTATGTTGATGTACTTGAAATACTTGATTGTTGTTTCATTTCTGTGTGTAGTCAAGTGTATTTTGCGGACAATTCTTTCTGGAATTTTCTTTGATGTTGTTTGATCTTAGTAATTTATTTGATAAAGATATTAGGTGTCAGGTGGAACCTTCCTTTTAATTTGTTTGTGTGAAGGTGGAGATGGTGGGTTGACAGATGTTTTTTTTGTTTGTTCTGCAACATGTGTTCGGAGGTAATTCGTCTCTTGACTATGTGGGTGCAGAGACGTATTTTAGCTCAACTTGCTGTTAACCTTTTTACTCTGAGCACAGTTTTTCACTATTCACACCACGTTTTTTTAAATAGTTTCGGAAGCCCCACTAGAGGACTCCAAGTCCCAGGGGTCAGTGGTGGTATCAGAGCCCGCCCCCACGACCCCTGACCCTGCAAGTCAACGCACCCCTTCAGTGACTGTGATAGAAGCGCACACTGCTCCTCCTGCCGGACAAGACAAATCTGCACAGGGTAACCATTCACACTAAAAACTACAGCTCCCATAATGCCTCACTGGACCTCCTCTTTTATTTTAACACATTCACAAAGTAACAGTCAGACCACAAACTACATATACCATAACACTTTACTGTAATCCTGTACAGAGTGACTGCTTGCCATGAGTTGTACTGTTACTTAAAACTGTTAATTAAATTCTTGTATTTGATAATTCTGATTTTTTTTGCTTGCGCTCATCCCAGAAAAAAATGACTGCCCTCCCCACACCTCCTCTCCTCCCCACACCTCCTCTCCTCCCTGCTCGTCTCCTCCCCACACCTCCTCTCCTCCCTGCTCCTCTCCTCCCCACACCTCCTCTCCTCCCTGCTCGTCTCCTCCCCACACCTCCTCTCCTCCCCACACCTCCTCTCCTCCCCACACCTCCTCTCCTCCCTGCTCGTCTCCTCCTTCCTCTCCTACTCCCTCCTCCTCTGACTCTCCCACTCCCCCCATGTCCACCCCTCTGCATGCCTCACCATCCGCTTCGCCCCCTGCCTCCTCCCCTTCTCCTCCTCCTTCCCTCTCTTCTCACCCTCCTCCTTCCCTCTCTTCTCCTCCTCCTCCTTCCCTCTCTTCTCCTCCTCTCGCCTCCTCACCTCCCACTTCTCCTGCCACTCTCTCCTCTCCCCCTCCCTCTCATCCCCCCGCCTCCCCCTCTTCTCCCCCAGTGCTCGAGGCGGACCAGAGTCCCTCAGAACCCACGGAGGTGAAAGGTGCCGGCGACGCCCAGACCGGGTCCAACGCCGGGGTGACAGAACCGCTGTCCGAGGCGCCGGAGCAGAACTCCTCAGGTGCGGTCTACATCAGTGGCTTTGAGACGGTGGCGTACTGCAAGACACCTCTGACCTCCTTCGTGCTGCACAACTAACTCACTTCCTTTTCCCAATGCTGGGTGTGGTAGTCATTTTTTTTGTTGTCCCAAGAGAAGATTTTCTCGTTGTCTGGCTGCTTGCTTGCTCCTCTCTCTCTCTCTGTCTGTGTGTTTCTTCCATTGGAGGTAACGATGGAAGTTAACTGCTGGCATGATTATAAAGACAGTAGTTTATTTCACTGGGAGTCAAGATGAAAGTGACATTACCATTCACACCAACACACACTCACCTTGTTGTCGGACCCTCCCCTCCAATCAGAGCCCTGAATGAAACTCCTCCCCCTCTTGTCCTTTTCCTCCAATCGACTTGTTTCACTAACGCCGCCTCCTCCAATGGCTGCCTCCGCTGTACTCACTGTGTTAGAAAGTCCCGCCCTCCACTTATCCTGCAGTGATTGACCCTCTGTCTCTTCCTCGTTGTTTTTTTGAGTTCTCCCTCTCATTCTCATCGCTGTGGAGAAGCTGCTTCCTGTGACTGGTATGCATGGCATCATGGCCTTAGACACTTCCTGGCATCATGTATAACATTCATAAAGTGACACATAAATGTGTGCGTGACTGCGCCATGAATCCAACAGCTTTTGAGCCCACCGAATGCTCGTTTATTTTCTCTTTCACCGATCAAGGTATTTTGATTGTTCTATTTCCGTGGTGTCTTCACTGCTTGCCTCACACCCAGAATCAGCCTGATGATCTCATGACTAATAAGCAAAGGGTGAGAGAAGTGGAGAGATACACATTTGTCTCATCTGTCTGTCTGTCACTTTGCTTTTCTTTTTTTAATCTTTCTACTCCCGCCAGCTGCCTAAATCAACCTCTGTTGACTATGACTATGACTATTTGTTAAGCATTACTTTTTATGACCATTGCTTGGATCACGTCAATTGCGTTAAGATGTTTTTGTCACCGTGCGTCATCACGTGTTTCAGATCGTTGCACAAGCAGTATGATTTGGTTTGATTATATAGCATTGTGTTCATCGTCCATTTAGCGAGATACTGGGGTCTTTGGCCAATCGCTATACTTAACAGTCTGAGCTAATTAACGGCCTGAATTACTTTCTGCAAGGTGCGAGGAGTTAGCTTAGCGAGGAGCCAGGAGAATACATACTAAATGCTTGTTAAAGAAGAAATACGACGACGTTTAGAATGACCGATATGTGTTGTTAGAGAACGGGCAGATGAGCTCATGTTGCAACCCTCCATCTCTCAGTGGGGCGGCTGCGTTTGTGCCAGGGTGGAGCGCAGGAAACCAGGGAAATTAGACACGCAATTAACGGTCCAAAGGCTTTTTATGAGGAAATTAGCCGTAGCCTGATGGACAGATGATAAAAGTAGTTTGAATAGAGAGAGAGGGGGAGAGAGAGGATAAACGGATGAGATGGGTAGAGCGAGGGATGGTCGAGAGAGAGAGAGACAGACGGAGAGAGAAAGAGAGAGAGAGAGAGAGAGAGAGAGACAGAGAGAGAGACAGACGGAACGGAGAGAGAGAGAGAGAGAGAGAGAGAGAGAGAGAGAGAGAGAGAGAGAGAGAGAGAGAGAGAGAGAGAGAGAGAGAGAGAGAGAGAGAGAGAGAGAGAGAGAGAGAGAGAGAGAGAGAGAGAGAGAGAGAGAGAGAGAGAGAGAGAGAGAGAGAGAGAGAGAGAGAGAGAGAGAGAGGTTTGAATGAGAAGGAGGTTGATGGACTGAAAATGAGTCTGTCGGGAATAGAGGGATCTAATGGGGGGGGGCTGTTTTGAAAGTGTTGTGTTCTGATGGAATAACAATCTTTTGCGGTGATCGGTATAGAACAGATAGCGGAGCCCGGTTGATTCTGGAATCCATTATAAATCCGAGCCAGCTGTGTCACAGGAAGTGGATGTTTGAAGTGATGGACGTTTTGAAACTGAACAGGAAGCAGAAGCACATTAGTGTTCTTATTGGGAAGAACAATCATTGTATCCCCAAGCGGATATATTCTCAGAATAACAAACCTGGAATGAGTAAAAAATTACATATTGTAGCATAGAACACACACACACACACACACAAAACAAAACGTTTTCCACAAGATTAGATCCTGTTTCTGATGTTTAGTAGCTTTTATGGGCCACTTGACCGGCTAACTACCGTATGATGTAGAATTGAAAAGGCCTGTCCATTCTATATATTCTATTTCTATCCTCAGGAGCCCCCTTCTTCTGTTCTTTATTAACAGGCTGACTTCCTCTGGATACTCTCTTACTTAACACTAGTAAGTGGGTCATTGGTGAAGAAGGGATGGATGAAGGGATGGATGAAGGGATGGAGAGATGAAGAGAGAATAATGAGAGGAAATCCAGACCTAATTTCACCTTCATGACTAGAGTGACTATCGCAAGCAAAAAAACTAAACAAAACAAAAAACACCAGATGAAATGAACAAAGGAGAACAAACTAAGTAGCCATGTTGGACCATTTTTTATTAAACCTATTTGCTCCACTTCTTTCGGACATCTTTGTGTGTCTGACCACATGGGATGCATGTACAGGCAGCCATTTTAGAATTCATGGTAACGTCAAGGTCACTCGCTGCATGGTTCGATTTATCGATGCTAGTGGCATCGGTATGGGAGGACGTCCATCACTATAATACTGTGAGAAAGACCAGATAGATGGAGTTATGTCGAGTCAAACTTGGGTTATGAAATCTTTTTTTGTTTTTTTAATGCTTTGTGTGCGTTTTTTAGAAGTGAGCAGTTCTAAAGTAATATTTTTTTTGAATGACACTTTTTATTTTTTTGCTTTTTTAAACACTGACCAGACCCTTTACTAGTGTTTCTTGTTTTTATGCAAGGAAAGATCAAAGAGAGAGAGAGAAGTGTACTCTTAAAAGGCTGATATATGTTTGGCATGTTGATATTGCGTGACCCTAAAAGCGCATGCTAATTCAATAAAAGCAATGTTGAGATATTATTAAAGATTCCCATGATCTAGAATGTAGATATTATGATTTTTGTTTTAAGTGTGGTAGATTAAACGCATTTCCACAACATGTATGGGAACCTATGAGAGAGAAAAGGTTCCTGATGAATTCAACAAATAAAAACACTGTTTTCGTTGTATTAGTTTATTCCTTATTTTTGTACAACAAATCATGTACGCTAGACTAAATGTACAGAAGGCTTTTTACACATGCTAAATCTGACTCTTGATAATCATGTTCGCATAGAGTTTGTGGTAAAATGTGTTTGCTTTATTGTTTGAATTATCCTTGTAACTTCATTGGCCTCAAGCAAAGGTCTCTGAAAGGCATGAAGGACAACCTGCAAATAAAGAAAGAAATCTGCATTTTGTAGACCACTGGGAGCACAATGTGTGGACTTGACTGCTGTTTATGAGCTAATTTATACAGTAAATCCTGTTAATCTATGATTTCTGTGATCGTCATGGAGATTGGCTCTGTACTCTGACTGTGTTACCAGGAGTCTTAGCAAAGTGAGATGGTTTTCTTTTGCAAGATTTATATTTTTGTTCTATGAATCCCATGTACTTTACAAATTCAAGGAGGTATTGTTTGCTGGTAGTTGCTACCGCATTCTTTGGGATGAGCCATCAAATTATTGAATCATCCTTTAATAACCCTATATATATATATATATATATATATATATAGATATATTTAGTTAGTTAAATGCCTTTTAGGTTAGCTAGATTAAATGATCATATAAGGGGCTACAGAACCTTATACCTCAGCAAACCGATACAGCTTTGGTTTGATATTTTTAATATTTGTGTTCAAATTTTATTTTACATGTGGCAATGAAATTTAAACCTTTGCATGAAGTTTTAATTGACTGATTTCAGTCCTGTTAGGGCACAGAAATACTTGTTTTTTAGTTAATGCATTAATTCATTTTTCAAGACCTTGGTAAAATGCAATATGTATAGTCGTAAATGCAGCAATTAAACATTCCATTGTTTTGTGTATTGAGGTTACTACACAAGAATCAGCTGCTTTTTATGTGCTGGGTTTTTGGGGGTTTGATTTTGGTACCATGTCTTTTACAGTACTATGACCTAATGATTGTATTGCAAGCATCATATTTACAATGATTGAAAGGCATGTTACTTTCATAATTATCTTTCATAATTGCATACTGTACTGTATTTCACATGGCAGAATTACCCAGTTATTCACCTATTTAGCAAGAGGAGATGCAAAAGCCAAGTTGTTGAATTAAAGCACTGGGACTCACAGGGATGTCTAGTATAACACACATACAGCCTACACACCAAAAATAATATGGAAAACAATTCTAAACTTCTTTTTTTTTTATTACATATTTGGAATCAGAGTAATTGTGCTGGATTATATAGCTCATGGGAACTAATTCAAATATTAAATTGTTGCCTTTTCTTTGATTGGTTTATCACCTTTTTGACGCTGGACATTTACAAACTTATTCAAGATCCTTACATCTGTGACCCTCATAAAATGCATAGTACATTGAGCATTGTTGAACATTCTTTTAAGATTATTTTTTCTCAAATTCAATAAATGTATTTGTTGGTTCACTATGCTTATTCGTGCTATTTCAAATTATTTACTCTATAGACTTTGGAGAAGGGGGGGGGGGGGGGTTGCGGATACGAAGCTATAGTTAAAAGCATTCAGGTCTAGCATGCCTATAGTCCTGTTTTATTTTAATTCAGGATTAAAAGGCATGAATGCAGGTCATGCGTTTCCCTAACGCTCCTTTTTGGTCCGTCACAGAATCTGAACACATATGTCCCTTGTGTAGCCTATACAGTATTTTTTTCATAGCTTTTAGCTAAAGAGATGCAAACATATACTGCCGGTACGGTAATTTATTTTCTAATTTTCCCTTGAACTATCGAGGGTTCATCATTATTCAAGTTGGGAGAGATGAGGTAGGCTATAGACCCTACCCGGGGAAAGTAAATACATATAAAAAATAAATTATAATAAAAAATACATTCCATAAGGAGAAGCCCATTCAACGGGGATAATCTATTACAGTCCACTGCGCCCACATCGCCTCAATTCCGATCGGGACATAGGTCTGAAACTGACTCTCAGGCTACTTTCTGCACCAACCTATCCGATGCCGGGAAATGGGAAAGCCTCTCTTGTGGGTGTACATTTTTATTCACTCCGATATTCGCGCATACCTCGCAACCTCACAGGGGGTTAAAAGTGAGCCAACGTCCCGCGTCAAACCCTAGCCGAGAAGCAGTGACAGCAGGAATTGTCAACAGTGCAGTAGGCTACAGCTGTTTGGAAGAAGGAGAGGGAAAGAGAGGGAGAGAAGGACCGGTTGCCTGGCTGTTATCAAATGAAAACACAACACTCAACGCCAGTTTTCAAGGAGGACAATATAATCAAAATATCAAGATGAAAACGGCCAACAGGCAACAATTTACGGTGACCACCACTGCGGCCACGGGAAAACAAAACGGGGACCTTAAACGGCGACCGAGCTATCCCGGTGACCAGCGGGTGAAACATGCCAGTATGGCAAGTAAAATTTGGGTGAAAGTCGGGTTGGCAATCGCCTATTTTCTCTGCGTGTCATTTGCAGCTTTCATCCTGGTGATATATTATGTGTTTTTCTGGACACCGGATGCGCATTACAATGGCACAATCAGCACAGAGGCACCTAACCGCACCGACTGCTCTCCAAGGTTATGATGACTGCGTTGAATGGTCATTGCATGAGCTTCGGCGTGCAGCGTGCCTATCACAGCATGCCGTTTCTCAGACGACATCCCGCTCGGAGAGTTTTGGTATGCGCTGGAGAACTCCTGATGGATTTAGAGCACGCGCTATATCTGCATCAGTGTTCCGCAGGAGAAGTGATGATAATGACGAATTAACCTGCTTTTCACGGAAACACACATACACACACACACACACACACACACACACACACACACACACACACACACACACACACACACACACACACACACACACACACACACACACACACACACACACACACACACCGTGTCTAGAAATCTGAAGTATATAGTTTTAGGTTACCTTCTAATTGTAAGTTCATCTAGAGGTACTGGACACATCCTGTGTGGAATTATCTATTTTATTCGTTGAGACGAAAAGAGGACTTTGATTTTCGTCTCTCTCTCACACAGCATTGGGTTATGCTGTTTTATTCAGGGTAACTTAGGAATTTAAAGCTATATGTAGCAGTAATAAATTGTGATTGCAAGTAGCTAATGATATGAATGCAAATAATCAGTCACTATAGCATTGTTTTAGTGAATGGTTATATCTTTTTAGGATTCCCAAAATAAGACAACAATGCAAGATTTATCAAGGTGTTGTATGTGAGGCTTAACGTCATTTCATGTGTTACCAAAAATTCCAGATTAGGCACTTTGTAGGCTATTTCACTCTGTGCTCTTAGTTAATCAAATACCATCTTCCCCACCTTGACTGTTTTTATATGCAATGTAACCCAACAAAATTATTGTTCTGTTATGATAAACTATGCATATTTCTGTGTGGGTTCCATTATTCACTGTGTGTAGAACACGAACTATCATGACTAAATCATTATTAACAACAATAAGACAACATATTGTAGTTTCTTCAGCTTTATTTACAAATTATTTACAATTGCATATCATGCCAGTTAATATTTGTTTAATGTAAACGTTTGTTCATATCATATTTCTTTATTTTAGTCTAACTACACTAAACCTTTTTATTTCTGAACCAGTTGTATTCCAGTGTTTACTTGCAAGTATAGTGTTGAAGTCATAATCGGAGTTGCAACTCCTTTTGGCAGTAAGATGATGACAGTGATACGTGCATTTCTTTAAGACAAAAATCACGACAGGCCAGGATGTGGCCTATGATGACGCTTTTAATGCGGTACAATATTTACCAAGGCAATTCGAGAAGGTTAGTGCACTCCAAGTAACAAGATTCTTACTGAACACGAAAGCGTGCCACAGTTGGCAAGATGTGACTTTGATTTTTCCATTGCCTTCAATAATGTTCCATTGATCACGGTTTGTGAGAGGCAATTGCACAGGGGTAATCTGAAGGATAGATTAAGTGAACACTGTTTCTCCTCTCCATTAATTTCTCTTCTGTTTTTTTTTACCTCCCGTGCTCCTTATCCTCCCATTCCCTTATTTCCTATCCTCTCCTTGTGCTTTCCGCTCCCCTCTCTTCATCCCAACCTTTCTCTCTCCCCTCTCCCTTCTCCCCTGTTCCCTGGCCTTAGGGAGTGTATTGTATCATGTGTAAAGTGCATGGCAAAGCCCTAGAGAGAGAGAGAGAGAGTGAACAATGTTTTGCTTCCTTGCAATCAATAATTGAATTTGCACTTACAGTTGTCGTCACACATTATGTATTTTTATTCTCCCGAGACATCCCCCCCTCCCTCCCTCCCTCCCCCCCGTCCCCCTCATCCACCCCTTCCCTATCAGACCCATCATCAGAACCCCACCGCTTCATTTTGCACACCCGGACTAAACAGTAATTACAATTGGTTCGACTTAATTGAATCTCCCTGACCTAAGAGGAATTGGGGTTTGGTATGTCTGGGCTGATATTGCAACTCGAATAAGGCCACGCTAATGACAAAAAAAAAAAAAGCTTTTGAACAGATTTTCAGGTGGGAATAGGACCTAGGTTTACTCCTGTGGAAAAGAAGCCTTCTACAGTATATCCCTCATCCGTACTAAATCTGATGGGAAAGGGGCTGGAGAAGAAAAAAAAGGTATCTAAGACCAGTTCCTTAGAGTATGCCCCTGTAGATAGTCAGAGTCCACTTTGTATTTCAATTGCGCCATTCTGGAGTTCCAAGGACCAGCTGTTTTCCAACATAATTACATAACACACTCGTCCTTTTTTCCTCCTTCACTCTCTCTCTCTCTCTCTCTCTCTCTCTCTCTCTCTCTCTCTCTCTCTCTCTCTCTCTCTCTCTCTCTCTCTCTCTCTCTCTCTCTCTCTCTCTCTCTCTCTCTCTCTCTCTCTCTCTCTCTTGATTAGTTAAATAAACACATCCAAATATCCTCAATCCAAGATTATCGGTTTAATGAAACGTATTATCATTACACTGAAATGTTGAAGTATGTTGGAGAGACCTGGTTTAAAAGGCCACACAGGAAACTGTACTGAAAAAGGGTGCAAAACCAAATTGGAAAAGATGAACACTTCTACACACCAAAAAAGCCCTTTAGTATTTGGCTTTTTGTCTTGCTCTAGTTGCAAACAACTACCACATTGACCATGATTTTATATTGCTAATGCATTACTAATATTTTAATCACTCACAAAGGCCTGTTGAATCAGCAAAGTAGGGCTTTAAATGGAGACGACAAGGCTTTTCCCTCTAGGTCCCAGATGCCATTAACTACTGTATGGGGATATGTCACAGGACGTGATTAATGACTAAGCAGTGCTGCAGGAAGGGGGGAAAAAATGGCTGCCCTGAACAATCCAATCATGATCAGTCATTATTTCAACACGGGGACGGTGAAGCGAGGGGGACTTGTTTACTTTCACCGACACCCAAGTTGATGAAAAAAAAAACATGAATGTTTATATCTTCCTTTGAAAGTGGCTTTGTCTTGAATAGCCTTATGTACTTCTGAGGCAACACTGGGTCTTCTTTGTTCTTGCTGGGCAGTGCTATTGTTTTGGAAATATACACAGTATGAGTTGGTTTGGGTATTGAGTTAATCTGGACACACAATATGATCGCGAGGATGTAGATCAAGCTGATCAAATCATCTGGAACGCCTAATCCTGATTCTATCCCTTCATAGCATTTGGTTTAAATATGAATGTATTTACAATATCCCTCTGAAATCTGAATCTGAGAGGAGATGAGAAGGGTTGCGGTTTTGTAAAAGATAAAAAAAAACGTGTATTCTATTGAAATATTGCTTTGAACTTTTGCTTTATTCTATTTTAGGAACACCCTCTGGTCCAGCATTAGACATCTGCGTCCATTAGGGCAGATGCCCTTTTACCCTCTTTTCAACACCTGTGTGGTGCAGTGGACCTCACACCCACCCACCTGACATACACACACGCACACACACACACACACACACACACGCACACACACACACACACACACACACACACACACACACACACACACACACACACACACACACACACACACACACACACACACACACACACACACACACACACACACACACACACACACACACACACACACACACACACACACACACACACACACACACACACACACACACACACACCCATCCGTATTAAGCCTTTCCCACCCAACTAGGCCAACAATTATTCAGAGACCCTGCTTCTCCCTTTTCTTTCCACATAAATGCACACACACACACACACACACACACACACACACACACACACACACACACACACACACACACACACACACACACACACACACACACACACACACACATATCAGTTTTGGACTTTCACACCCATGTAGGCAAGTTGACATGTAGAGACCCCCCATCCTTTTCACATAAACACACACATGCACATAAACACACGCATACACATACACAAAACTGCCCAGTGCTATAAAAACAAGTGTCAGCCATCAGATGTCAATACTCTGGCAATCCTTAACATCCCCTCCAGCTGACTAGCTAATTGTGCAGAGCTTCTCCAATGTGTCACAAGAGGATGACACAGGTGCTGCACAGCATAGCAGTGCCATTGAGCTGTTGTGGTGGCTACATTTGGGCATCCCGAATGGATGTTCTGGTCTGAGATGTTGTTCATACATGTTATAGCAGTCAGTGTCCTAGAAGAGTTTTTTTGTATCTATATTACAGGAAGTGCATGTGGTTAAATTGCTTGGAAAGGTGTGAACTGAGGCAAATGTTGTCGTCAAAGTCTGGTCTAGGACACTAAATGTCATAACCTATTGATGAGAAGGTGCACTTGCTTTGTATTATTGAGATTGTGAATAAAAAACATAGCGGTGTTTTGAAGAATTTATGGAGTATGTTCCATAATCATGCACACGACAATTCTATGTTTTACCACCAGAGGCCGCTGTTGTATAGGCAATGCCATTCTCACTTGACAAGTTCTGCATAGATGCTTTAGAATAAATTCGAATGAGGACTGCTTTGGAACCAGATTTTATCAGAGCTGACTGCACATAGTTTACATAATTTATTCACTAAAATAATCTACTCCATTTACTAAGGTGCTCCCCAGTAACTATAGGTAAAAGATGCAAATGCAATAATACCTATGTCAAAAGACGATTTACAGACATGCCCAGGTAAAGAGGACTGTATTTATCAACATTCAAAGAGAGCTTCCTCAAAAAGATATGAAGTGAAGCATTATAAATGTACATTCAATGTGTATTTAATTCTATATATTTAATTTATTGCTCTGCCATTTAGCAAAAACATTGTGTCTGTATATGTTCATTAAACACACTGTAATGCCAGTTGGCAGTTGACACGTTAGACTCCACTTACACGTGTGACTTGACTAATTATTTCACTGAATTGTATGGCAGTGAGCAGACATATCCTGGTTGCATAAACATAAATGCATTATTTAACGTGTAATTCCAAAGGTCTCGCTGTTTCTCCGTAGTCCTCTTCATCGTCATCATCCTCATTGCAGCTTTCGTCCTGGTCCATTAGTTGTTCCAGGTCTGTGTCTGTTCCTTCCCCCAGGAGGGGAGTTAGTTCTGGGGCTGTGTGACGACGCAGTGCCCTGAATACATTACAACCAGAACCGGAACTGGACTTCACTTTGACTGGAGTGGAGTGTAACACGTCAAAACCAGTACTGACATCTGAACTGGACTGAGCATGAGCGGACTGCAGCACATCCGAACCCCAACTGGATTCAATCAGCTGGAGGGACGGTTTGTGCTGTCGGCCTGTATCTGTGCCTTTGTTTTTATTTTTATTTTCTTCTCTGTCCCTCTCATGGCTTCTAACGTTCACTTCCTCTCTGACTTTCTTTCTGTCCATCTCTTTGTCTTCTTTTTCATCTTTCTTACTTTCTTTGTCATTTTCTCTCTCTTTGTTTTGCTCTGTCCTGCCCGGTCCAGAAATATCATCAGACAGGCTGAATCTCTTTGCGATTGGTGGTGTGTGCCCTCTCTCAGAGAATTTATGAGGTCCGCGGATTAACCTGTGAATTTGTCTCTTCCACAAGGACTCCGCCGGATCCCCATGTTCCAGAAAGCAGCAGTTTCGGATCACGGTGGCTTGTCTGGATGTGAGGTCAGACATTGACGTTAGAACCAAGCTCTCGGACCGGTTCTGGAAATGTTGGTTCTGACCTGGGTTCCGAGGTTCTGTAGTCAGAGGAGTGTGAGGTCTATAACTGGTGTCACCGGGCAACGCTCGTCTGATGTTCGTCCAGTTCCAGAAATTGTCAAAAAGTTGATCATTTCCTAACTTCCTAGTACTAGTAATGTGATGATCAGACAGTTGGTCTGTCATACTACGGCCAGCAGGAGGTTGACTCCCTCCTATCTTCAGCCAGAGAGAGAGGAAGCGAGCCCAGGTTGTTTTGGCTGAAGGGTCCCCTGTATGGTGATCATGTTGGTAGTCTGTGTCTTGTAGAGGAGAAAGCTCTGGGTTTTGGCTCCTCTCTGTCCACGGTGACTCATCCGATTGGCCACAGGAAAAAGGGTGGCCGGTCTGACAGTGTTGTTGGCCATAGTCTGTGTCATCACGTCGTCTGACAGCATTAGCCTGAAGGGTGTGTGTGTCATCTTCTGTCTGCTCCCAACCTCCATCGCTCTCCATCCCCATCACCCTTCTCTGACGATAGGGGTCAATATCAATAAAACCTTCTTTTACATCCAGGTCACAGCACCAGCTCTCTTCCTCTCCGCCCTGCGCCTGACAGAGCGCGTGCTGGTTGGGGATGAGGTCGGGATAGACAGAGAGGTGGCGATGGAAAGGGAGGGCCGCAGAGCAGCGGCTTGGACTTATCACTCCTCCCTCACCCCCTCCCTCCTTCTGCTCATCCTCTTTCTCCAGGGCATAGGGGTTGCAGATGACATTGTCCACTAAAAAGAGTTCACCCAACGTGCTCTGACATAACAGATTGCCTGCTTCCTTGATTACAGCGGGATGGAGTGAAGGGAAGTTCTGTCTGAGCCGGGCACTGCTACAATAACTGCCATAACCTGGTTTCCTGACGTCCGGAATCTCCACTGGTTCTCCAGCTAGCTCCCAGTCATCTTCGCTCTCAACCCCAGCCGACGCGGCCAAACCCTGGGGCGACTCCAGCTCCTCTTCCCCTCGCCAGCATCTGTCACTTCCATGCCCCTCCCCTAACAACCAGGTCTCCTCCTCTTCCACCTCCTCTTCTTCCTCCCATGTTGAGTCCCCTCCCTCAGCCCTCCTCCTCTTCCTGAGCTCCTGGAGGAGAAAGCGTACCAGGGCACCGCGACGAGCGCGACGTGCGGCGTAGGCCAGCGGCGTGACCCCGAGGAGGTCGGCGGTGCCGGGGTCAGCTCCGTGCCGCACCAGCAGCCGGACGGCGTCCAGGTGGCCTCTCTCGCTGGCCAGGCTCAGAGCTGTGCGGCCGTCTCCGTCCCTCCGGCCCACCTCCGCCCCTCTGGAGAGCAGCAGCAGGGAGAAGCAGCGACGGTCGGACAGACGGGGAAGCTGGACGGCGGTCATTAGAGGTGTGCGGCCGGTCACCGTTCCCGGTAATCCTGCGGCGGCTCCCGGTCCCGTTGCTGTCTCTGTTCCCTCCCGAGTCACGGTGGCGTTGCCGTTGACGGCGGTGTCTCCGAGAGCGGTCAGGATGAAACGAGCCAGCTGGACCTTCCCTTCTTCCATGGCTTGGAAGAGGACATTCAGTCCTGACTTGCTCTGCATCCCTCTCCATCCCTCCATCTCTCCCACCGGGGCGTCCAACTGCATCACAACATCCAGAGTCCAGAGAATATGCTAAACTTGGCAGATCAAAAATCTCCAGGATTGAAAACAAACGCACCCTAACTAATAGCAGCTTTAAAAAAAGGTTTAAGATTTGTTTTTTCCTTCTATTCTTTTCTTTCCTGTTTTGAGAGCATCAACATCAGGAAATTAAACTGTTCCCTGCAATGATCAAAAAGAACTGTAACCCAGCTTTAGTATGGATTGTTTGTGTGTGCATCTTTGCCCTTGGGTTTTTGTGTATGCAGTGTATGTTTACGTGTTTGAGTGTGGGGGTCAGTAAATCTGGCACAAGGCCTAATGAGAAATTGATGGAATAGAGTCATAGACCCTCAGGCTGGATGCATTTCAACTCTGCTCAATCTCTCTTCCTTCTTCCTCTCCCTAATATCACATATCATGTACTTACATTTGTTTACCTCACTCTCAATTTCATCTCCATTACATTCTCTGTATTTTCTTCCACTTTTCACCTTCACTTGCTGTCATCATAGGGGTTGAAAAGACTCATTCTCCTCTTTGATGCTCTAGTCTAAACGTAAACACACACACACACACACACACACACACACACACACACACACACTCACACACACACACACTCACACACACACACACACACACACACCACCACACACACACACACACACACACACACACCACCACCACACACACACACACACACACACACACACACACACACACACACACACACACACACACACTCACACACACACAATCTTAATGTGTTTTATTTGATTCCACCGTCATCATCACACGTAGACGAACCGACGTACGCGCGCGCGCACACACAAAAGTTTGACCACATCACTCAATCGGATTGTAGCAGAATTGGTTGCCATGGAGCTTGCATGCAATTACCCGGATGTAGCATTTCCCAGCGCAACATGGCGACGGTTAAGTGAGACTTCGGCTAACACTTCGCAGTTTTGCGGGGCAACGGAGGCTTACAAAGTTTACCTAACTCTTCAAAATCAAAAAAATAAAGTTTAGATAAACTCCTTGGTGATAAGAAACTGGTTTACGAAGGATATTTCAGGTAATGTGCTTCATGTATTTTAAGTTTTTGGTCAACCCTTGCCTGGTGACATGACTGGTGTGCCTGTGCCTAGCCGCCAGACAGAGAGGCAGCAGCCAAAGTCAAAGCAAAACTCATTCGTTGAGCTGCTGCTAGCTAGCGCGGTACGATATCTGTATTCACCAGGAGGCTAGTAAGTAGTGTGCTATCTCAATGCAATACATTTTGCAAACAGAAAGCTCGCTTAATCAGTTATCTGGCGTGTGAAGTAACTGTAATATGTTTTAAGTTGTCTGTTAAGTCGTTACGTTGAATAGCTTGCAGATTTGTATTGTATGTCTGAACTATTGCATAATCACTGGTTTAGCCAGCGAGACTGTAAACACGTTACACAGCCGCACTTGTTTGCTAAGACCCTCTCTAAGCTTGCTAACGTGAAACACAATTTAGCTAACGTTACTAGTAGTGGTAAATCCAACTTTCAAGCTGTTTTTTAAGAATCCAAGCTATTATGCTTGGGTTCATGGGGTTGTGTTAGCTACTGCCGATAACGTGTGATGGTTGTACTCCCGGACCAGGCTGTGATTCTACGAACCTAAAGTTTTAGATAGATCGTAAAACAATGCCAATATTCAATATTGGACCAGCTGTTTGGCCTGCGTGATTTGTTGAAAGTCATAGATGACAGTATAGATATTTATTTTTCGTGTCCAGAGTTCACTTGAAGTTGAGTTAACTTTATCATTGTTCAGTTGTGATTAGAACAATATGAAACAAAAAAGTATGTCCTCTGTGCAGCATTTGACGTTTCCAAGTTAATGACCATAAGTCTGTCTTAAAAGTAAAAAAAATAAAAGTCTTAATTTGTGGTGGAAAGCCAAAGTCACTGATACTAGTTTAGCCTCCTTTTCCTCATATCTCACAACAAAAGATTCTCATTTTCCTCCAGACTCATTTTAATCCCATTATTTATTCTTTCATCCTTCGTTCATTTACTTCCTCCGTTTGACTCATCTCATTTCCACCCCTTTTCTCTTCCAGCTGACAGAAGTCGAGTGATGGTGTGACTGGGTGCTCTCACTCAGTCAGCAAGCTTGTGCGATCAATGCCGGGCTCCGCACACATTCTTAACATGCCAGAACTCTGTCGAGAGGGCTCACACACAAACCTATGGTCTAGTCCAAAGTCTAGTCCATCTAAAGAAAAGTCTTTTGAGGAGTCTTCAGCACACGCACAAATACAGACTGCCCTGGGCCCATTGTTTCAAACCAAATTAATTTTTTTTGGCTGCCTTTAAAGTAAACACAGGCTGCCATGAGGCTGATTATGAAGTAATAACATTGGTTGTTGTTTGTATAAGACTTTGGGACAGGTCATTCCAGAGGCGGAACCAATATTCCAATATACTGTACAGCCAGGTACTGTGTGTATTTGTGTGTTTGCGCACACATGTGTTGATAGTGCGAGTGATGTTGTTTTTCGTTTGATCTCGCGGCCTCCACAGGGGGTAAGGCTAACACAGCTGTGTAGAAGACATACAGCTTCAGGAAAAATATGGGGGAGATCGTCTCAGGCTCAAGGCAGCTCGAACTCGTCCAATTGATGATGACCCAAGAGAGGAAAGACGAGGACGTTTATTAGGGGTGGAGGAGCCGGAGGCCTGAGGGAAGAACGGGATGGGCTCCTTTTAGCTCTTAGTTAGTCTATTGAGGAGTCTATTGATTGTCTGTAGCTTACTTTTTACCAGAAGCTAAATTATGATGAACGTTCAGAAGAGTACAGCAAATATGGTCAAGAAGGCTTTAGTAGTGACAAGTTGGGTCATTTGAACAAAGAGTGACCCTCCTCCAAACTTGCATATGGTTTATTTTTTTAAGTTGGCATAGTCTCTTATCTGTACGTTCCTATAGCTCTCTTTTACAGTTTGCTCATACGACATTCATCCTATCCAGGGCAGGGGAAGGATGTCTTGAGGGTTACACTTTGAAAGTTCTAGGCCTTATAGAAGGCCTGTTTATTGTTATTCCTCTGACTGCTGGGATCTCTTCATCTGGCCTTTTGTTTCCTCAGCAGTACCTACAGGAGCTTGTTGATTCTGGCTGCTGCTGCGCTCATTCCTCAAGGGATTTCTAGCTCAGGCGCTAAGCTAGGTAGTCAGAATCACAGCTAGCAAAGCATAAACACGGTGTAATGTGAAGGCACACACACAGGGCATTGCGGGTGCCCCTCCTTCTCCTTTTACACTCTTTTTTTTGCCCTCCCTTTATCTTTGTATCACTATTTTTGCTCAGGCGTTCTCTCTGCCCTTCTCCAATTCACTATTTCCTTTATCTTGGCCTACCTTGTGTTTGTTCTTTTTGTGTGTGTGTTTCTCTGTTCTCCATTATACACCCTGCTTGCTTGTTTCATCTGTTTTTGGTCAGTCCTCCTCCCCCTTTCTCCCTCTAACCCTCCCTCTCTGAGCCCATGACATTAGGTGTGGTCAGGTTTTCATTTGAGGGGCATTAGCTGTGCTATCCCGCTGTGTTTTCTCTGCAGGCCCTAGTTGTGTGGCCACCAGGACCAGTTTAATCTGGACCGGGGGCCTAGTGAGGTGCCGGGCCTGGGACTTTCCTGCTTCCCCCCCTCAGACCCCGAGACTCCCCAAATCCAACATGAAGAGCTCTGCCCTGCCCTGAGCAGATAAGCCAGGAAGCTTTGATCTTTGATCACTTAATTTTCTTTCTTTTTTTTCTCCTTTCTTTTCTCCATCTTGTTTCCAACTCTTTCTTGCTGTTTTTTCTTCACACTTCACACTTGCTCTCCTGCATTCTTCTCCCGTCACTTTCTCTTCTGCTGTCTTGCTAGGGGTAACGCGATCTCGGACAAGGAAGGATTTCAAGATAATGGTACAGTTTGGGGCGTTAGCACTCACTAGACATAACTTTTTATTATCGGCTCTGTTCCATAGTATTAACCTAAGCTGTAAGCTGTAACTCTCTCTCTCTCTGTGTGTGCGTGCGTGCGTGCGTGCGTGCGCGGCCGCCCCTTTTCTGTCACGTCCTTAGATTGCCCGTACAGCTGTGAACATTAGCTGCTTTCATATGTGTGATGTCTCCATCCAGTAGACAGCTGCTGTTCCACTGTGGACAGTGAGGGCCTGATTGTTCTCCGTTCAGAGGGACAATGATATCTATCTCACCCAGAAGGAAACGGCTGCTGTCATCTGTGATCTGTAGTGTGTGTGTGTGTGTGTGTGTGTGTGTGTGTGTGTGTGTGTGTGTGTGTGTGTGTGTGTGTGTGTGTGTGTGTGTGTGTGTGTGTGTGTGTGTGTGTGTGTGTGTGTGTGTGTGTGTGTGTGTGTGTGTCTCAGCGGCAGCCTGTTTGTCAGACTAACAAAGCGCTGTCTGTGTAGGTCGTGGACGGGGAGACTGGTCCCGCTCTGCTGTCACTCTGTGTGTTCCCAGTAACAGTAAAGGGAATTGTTTGCCATGTGTTATCACACCTCTATCACAGCGCTACAGTCAAGCTTGAACCTGTAGTCCCGGGTGATACGGAGGACTACACACACACACACACACACACACACACACACACACACACAGAGAGAGAGAGAGACACACGTGCACAAACACACACTCTTTCTCTTAATTCTTTTTTTTCTCTCTCTTTGTCTGCATCCCTTTTCTCTTTCTCTGACACACAAACACACGTACGCACATCGGCACATGTACATCCGTGCCTGGCAGAGGGAACTCTGGGTAGTGGCCAACGTTCACCTCTGCGGTGTGTGTTTTTGGCAGACTCTTAAGTCAGGGAATGTTTGCGTGCAATCTCTTATAAAAATTAGGTGCGTACTGCGCAGCGTATCAAGAGAAAAGCTCTTCTGGACTGTTGATATCATGCACTGTGTAATATCACAGTCATGTCAGAGCCAGGCAGGGCCCTTTTTCTTGGTGCGAGTGTGTGTTAATGAGACGGGCACCCTGGCCTGCACTGCATTTTGATCTGGGAAAAAATAGGCTGCTTTGAATGAAATGGATTAAATTAAATCATGAGCCGTTCTCAATGCAACTTGTAAATGTAGGCTACTACTTCAAAAAAAGTTTTTTTAGATTGGAGGCTGATGATGAAGCCTTGTAAACCACTGACGGTTTTGCTTGAATGAGATCATGTGATCAGGCAGGTTCAACAGGTATTTTATAGTCCGATGGGTTCAATCAGCCTACCGGTGAATTAAATCCAATGGACCCCCCACGGCCTAGCATTTTAGAGTCGTTAGCCTTGCCAATATCCATGTCAGGGTTTTAGCTTGGCTGATTATATAATAGGAATCTGGTACCGTACTCCAGTATAACAATTAACAAAGTCATGCGTCGTAAAAAAAAATAGAAGAAGCATTATTGCTTTTCAAGCACTTTGTCTTTGCAGGGCTAAATCACAGACAGGCACGATGGAGTGAGGTAATTGAAATTGACACACCTCAGTTTCTACAGTGTCACAGCAAGACACTGACGTCACCTATTTAAAACAAGCACACTCGTTAAGATGCCTGACACTTTGATTATGTCGTTATATAGGCTCCCCCTGTACCCCTGCCCTCTCGTAATGTTCCTTGATTTTCCCTGCCTCAACACCCTTGTGTCGGTCCTATGTTTATTGCACTTTAAATTGTGTATTGTACTGTTTTAACTGTATATTCTATGCCATGTAGTATGTACGGGTGACCATGGGTCTCTAGAAAGGCGCCTATGAATTAAATGTACTATTATGATGATTATTACTGCATTGATTCACGTCTTGGATGCATGTACTAGTACAAAGTAGGCTAATTATTGGCTTTGTGACACGGTAACTTTACCTGTCTATTAAAGTCTGACTGGCGTCACCACATAATGAAGGGTCTGTGACAGTAGGTTCACGCTTTATGAATCATAATATGATTGTTATGATGATGCAATGCTAACCTCAAACTGAACCCTGCTTTGGTCTTGACTTACAGAACGAGAAAGTGGGCTAAGGTGATGACTTTGCTGTCTACAGGAATGCCTACTTTTTGATTCTAGCAAAGAAAAAAATCAATTGCATTGTGTTCTTCGTTGATGTTTTTTTTTTTTTGCAGTTTCTGCTGTTTCCTCCCTTTGCACGAATTAACTTGAAGTCTTTAAAAAAAGCACCAGCTCTTCACATTTACACGGTGTCATCCTCGCCTCTCCTCCCTCCCCCATCGACTCTTCCTCTGGCCGGGTCTCACCTATCATTCAGACAGGCAGACAAGTCGTAAGATAAGGCCGCACATATTGCTGAGGTGAAGTGCACACTCTCATACTCGTATCCGCTTCCAAAGACCTGTTCTTTTTCCATGTATGCTTGTGTGGGTGTGTGGGTGTGTGTGTCTTTTTGTTAACCACCTCCCTCCTTTATCATTGACCTTTCCACATTCCACAACCTGCTCCTGGAGGTTTGCCACGATTGGCTTCGGCAGTGCAGGCTTTGTTTGAACCGAAGCCTCGTGGTTGGTCAGTTTGTGTTCTTTGGGTTCTGATATGTCAAGTGGAACTGCTCACACTGTATTTTTTAACGCAGAGTGGAATGTCAACTAGCCACGGGCCATTTGCTTATTAGCGCTGACATTTCACTGTAGACTACTAGATCATGGGCTGCTAGGTCCTATAGTCTAAATCTAATTGGCAGCAGAAGTTTGGGTATAGTGTCTTTTACGTTAGTTGTTATTCAAGTTTTGCAGCATCAGCGCAGGTTATGTTTTCTGTATGCTGGATAGGTTGTAGTACGTCTACAGAACAGTGGATGATTGCTTGTATGGTCGCTTTGATTAGGTGTGTTTTGTTTGCAACTGTGCAACAGGCTCCGGCAAGAACAGAGTGTATTTCACAGTAGTCTGTCTTGACAAGATTTTGCCGATAGTATTAGTTTGAACAATGCGGTTGGAGCTTGTTGTGCCAGAGTACTCTAACTTACATTTTTTGGTTCCAGTTGTGCCCTGTGTGGTAAAATAACGGACACAGATAGCCGAGTTGAAGGCGTTCCATGTGACTCTTCTCCTGTGTTATCTAGCCTTAGTTTCCCGGTGACGTCATGATACTGGGCCGCATTTGCTGAAACCATAGGAATGCGACACACACTTTATCCCCTTCTCCGGAGCCCATTTTAAGCTACAGTTTCGCCGTGTTAGCTTTCGAAAACTCTTTTAGATAACATTTACAATCACTACCATTGAGTTCGGGTGGAGCACTGCGTATATGGCTAGTTTATTAGTTACGGAAATAACTTTGCTTCGTCCTTACTTTTGAGTCTGTTTCTCGCAGCGCGAGGCTGGCTGGAGTCTTTTTTTCTACTCATCGCTGTTTTTTTTATTATTCTCGTTCTTGATTATGACATGAATCAGGTGGATTATTGTATTGTCGTTGGATAGACGTTTCGGTGAGTTTTCTTCCTCCATTTCAAAGTTTTTGTCCTAGTTTTTGTTTTATGACGGTTGTTTAACAGTTGCATGTTTTGGCCTGAAGCATTGTGTTTGACCGTGTGAAAAGTTATGTTCTCGACGCGCGCCCTCATTGGTTGTACTGGCATTGACAGAAAAGTAAAATCTCTGTTTTTATCGAATTAGTTAGAGTTTTGAGCTGTTAGAAATAGTTTTTAAATTCTATCGAAGTTTTCAAGTAATGTTGTTGCTACTTGCTAGATGTCTTTTTTCCCAAATACACAGGATACGGTGTTATACTAATATCCGTTATGCCATTACACAGATCCCTGTTTCCTGACGTAGTTTGGTTGTTTGTTGTTGTTAAGTTGTGTGCAATTAGCTAGTTTGTGTGTTCCCTCTTTCCTATGTCCCCTTCCTCTCCATCTAACCAACGAGTATCACGTTATATCGGACCCCCTGACTGAAAATACTTAATCAATAGGCCTACCATTCAGGATTAGGCGTGCATTTAGGCAAAGCAAGCAAGAGACCGAGTTGAGTATAGTTGCACAGTAGCATCTCATACTATAGGTAACTAACTGGGACGTCTGTTAGCTAGTCAGTGCCCCAGTTGAGACTTTTGCTCCCTGTGCTTGCAACAGATGATGTCAAACACAACTGGTCTAGCATCGAGTGTAAAATACATGTCTATCTCAACGGGACTCACTTGTTTATATGTGTTTGTTTTATTGTAATATTGTAGTGTTATACCAAATTGCATAAGACCTATTGTTGGTTTTTGATTGTATATGCTACAAATAAAGTTCAAAGTAGTTTTAATTTATGATTTTGACTAGTTTTTTTTTTGTAGGCAGCTATAATTTATTATGTAGCTTTTAAGCTAGGCCAGATGTAGATTTAACAAAAATAAATAAATACCCCCCATAGCACACACACACACACACAAAGGTTGGTATTCAGTCACAGCGGCTGAGCTCCAAGGTCATTGTGTGTGTTTGCACAACACTTAGGACACAGGGATTTTTGCTGAGCGACAGCGAGAGGCACAGTGAGAGAATGAAGTGTGGGTCACACACACACAGAACGAAGTGTGGGATACACACACACACATACACACACACAGAACGAGAAATAGGGATACGCACACACACACAGATAAATAGGGATACACAGAGAGACACACACACAGAAAAAGGGATACAGAGAGAAAGAGGGAGTTTTGCTTTGTGTGTGTGTGTCAGTGGGACACAGGCTATTTATTATCTCCAGTGACTCAGCGTGGGGACAGCTAATGTAAGAGCGCATCTCAACACACACAAAAACAAGAAACACACTGACACTGGAATCACAAGCCTCGGGCTTAGTTAAAGGACACGGCGAGTCGCAGACTGCTTGTTTTGGTCGATGACGTAACTTTCCCCCTGAGGTGAAGATGCTCCGCGGTGACGTGACTTGAGGTAGAGCCAGCCTGTCTGTCAGGGGTCGTTAATCTCTCCACGAGGTTGCGAACTAGGCTGTGCCGTAGTGCTGTATTCTCCCTGACACGTCCCTCTGCCCTTGTTTGCCCTGCGGAGGTCCATCTTTGAGCTGCGCCCGTGATGACCTTTGAACTCTAAGTGCCAGCCAGATGGTTTGTCCAGACGGGGGGGGTTGCATAACGGTCTTTTCTCTGCTTCTCTAATTAGTGTGTGTGTGTGTTTTCTCAGAGAGAGAGAGAGAGAGAGAGAGAGAGAGAGAGAGAGAGAGAGAGAGCGAGAGAGAGAGAGAGAGAGAGAGAGAGAGAGAGAGAGAGAGAGAGAGAGAGAGAGAGAGAGAGAGAGAGAGAGAGAGAGAGAGAGAGAGAGAGAGAGAGAGAGAGAGAGAGAGAGAGAGAGAGAGAGAGAGAGAGAGAGAGAGAGAGAGAGAGAGAGAGAGAGAGAGAGAGAAAGAGTTCTCTGTCTGTCAGAGATAAGTTGGTTTGAGGAGACCCCGATGAGGTTAGTCTCAGTCTGCTTGATCACAGAGAACTTTGTTTAGATGGATAATTGGTGTATTTCCTGGTCTGTCTGTGTCTCAGCCAGAAGACATTTCTCTCAGTAGGTTACCAGCGGCAAGTTTGTTTGAAATGGTCAAGCCTGTCACTTTGATCTACTGAAAGCCTGGTCACGTCATTGAATAAGTCAATGTAGACGTTTCCCCCTTTTTTTTCTGATTGATTTCAAAACAGTCATGTAAACTAATCAAATCCTCATGGTACGAAAAGACTACATCTCCGTGTATACTGACATTATCAGGTCTTCAGAACCCACTGTCAAAGCAATGGGATATCAAGTCAAGAGACCAGAGGCTCTCGTCAAAGCTGCTCTCAGAGCTGTCAGGCCCTCACGCTGTTTATCTCCTGTTAGAAGTGTGTTTACATTAGCTTTCGCTGGCCAAGTGTGATCCCTGTCTGTTTAGCTCGCACGGCATGTGCGGTATGACGCAGAAAAGCAATTTAGCCTAAGTGTGGGGAACGGAGTGTGTTTACTGTGTGTGTGTGTGTGTGTGTGTGTGTGCGCGCACGCACGCGCATGCGCGCGCGCGCCGTGTCCTTCACGCCTTAGTGTGTGCGTGTGTTGTGTGTGTGTGTTTGCAGGCCGTGTCTCTCATGCCTTAGAGTGTGTGTGCTTGCGCAGGCCTTGTCTCTCACGCCTTAGTGTGTGCGTGTGTGCGTGTGCGTGTGTGTGTGTGTGTGTGTGTGAGAGTAACAAGGTGTTCCTATGTTAATGACTGTCCTGTCCCTTCGTTTTGTTTTTCTCCTCTCCCATGGGGAGAAAGGGCTGCGTACTTGGCTGGTCATAGAGTGTTGTGGTGTTCCAGGGTTGATGTAAAAAGTCCTCTGGTTTGCTCATTTACTTATCGGTTGCTGGTGCAGAAATTTAAGCAAGAGCGTTTCAGCATAGCAGGGAGTGGTGTTTACTGTAACGTTTGTGTATTGAGTAAACTTACGGTTTGATAGATTGTTGCAGATAGATTGTGTTCTGACCACTGCTGTAGGTAGATCCAGGCACACACCCACACTGTCTCCCACACAGAGACACCCCCAGAGAACAATACATACATACACAGCACCCACACCAATGTGTTGATGGCGGCCGCGGAGTAGGCCTGTAAGTTTGGCAGTTAAAGCACAAACACACCCACCCCACCTCACCACAGGACCACCCATGTGTTTCAGTCCATCAGCCAAGCCGGGTGGGCTCAGTAGAGTCTGAGCACAACAGAGACGGATCCAATAGGAGTCTGCTGTCTCTTCCTCTCTCTCTCTCTGTGCGTGCGTGCGTCCGTCCCTGGTCGACTACAGAGCAGTCTTTCTCACTGTTCAGCCAGGCATATGCAGTTCCAGGGGCGGAACGTCAGAGATGATAGAGACAGAGAGAGAGAGAGAGAGAGAGAGAGAGAGAGCGGTGGGAGGAGGGGGTAGGAAGGGGGTGGACGGAGAGATCAAAGAGAGAAGGAGAGAACAGATAATAGTGAACGGTTGCAAGAGAGAGGCACTCCGAACTAGGAAACTGAAGTGTTTGTTGTTTTCAGGGAGGGAACCACTAATTTGTGTGTGCATGCGTGTGTGTGTGTGTGGGAAGAAGTTTCTGTAGGGAGGGTGCAGCAGAAGTTTCCTGACATCAGAAGTCCTAATATGCCACTCCTTTCATTCAAAACCACTCACATAAACACATTGTACATCGCAGTCTGTAACGCACGCACACACACACACACACACACACACACACACACACACACACAGATTAAGGACTGATCTTTCTCTATCTGAACAGTGGTGCTAATTTGGCAGAGTAGAACATTTAAATAATAAATGGGTTTGCTATTCATTTCAGCGGTCCCTTGGTCTGTAGCCAGGAATCACAATGTATAATTGGCGCACAAAAGACATTCGATTGGAAATTTTATTGTAATTTTTATTAAAACAACGACATATATATTTATGTTGTGGTTTCAATAACAAATTCCAATCGACTGTCTATAGACAAATTCTAGATTTGAAGCATACACACACAGCCAGACAAGCAAACACATGTACGCGCACATACACACACACGCACAGAAAAGCCCTATTACCATACGTGAGTTTGCATTTGTTTGCATTGTTTCGGATTCGAGCGATGCACAGACACACCGGTGACTTGCTCTCTCAGCCCCACCCCCTTTTCTGTTTCCTGGTGTCTGAAAGGAAGTAGCGTCTGGTTGGCTGAGCCTGGGGCTGTCTCTTACGAAGGGGAGGGGCCACACACACACACACACACACACACACAGGTCTGCTGCTGCCTTCAATCACCTTCTCGTGAACCCTCTGTCTGGAGCTAACCTTCCGTTCCGTTTTACTTGCACTTACCTGGCCGTGTGTCTGAAAGAGGGAGGGGGGGGGAGGAAGAGAGGAGAGGAGAGGAGAGGAGAGGAGAGAGAGAGGAGAAACTGAGTTGGGAGGAAATGTGTCTGCAGGTGTACTATCACTTTCCTGCCGTTCGCATGTCAGTAGCGGCTCCATTTCTTCAATCTTTAAATTGAAGTTCATAATTTTATTGTAAATCGCGTGATTGTGCACGGTGATGTGTACTATTCATTTGTGCTTGTAATAAATATGACATGAACGGGGGCATGCGGTACTACCAGTAATAGGTCATGCTTTAATCGGGTGTGGAGGGGTGGAGTGTTAAAGTGACTCACCTGTCACAAAGCTCACCAGCCAATGCTGTGTCATGTCAGTGTGTCATGTCAGTGTGTGTAAGCTGAGTCTGGACCCGCTTCTGTTCCATTGTGTTTTCAACGAGTATGTTTGTGCTCGCAAGAAGGGAAGGGGATCCACAGGAACCCCCCCCCAAAAAAAGACTTACTCTTACAAAACAACACCATCAATCGAGGCTGACAGTTGCAGAATTCCGTCGCTGTTTAGCGGTGGGGTGTTTGGCCGTGGAAGACGATGATTTTTCGAGACCCTAATCAGATCCTTCTGTTGGCTCGCCACAAACCTGGCTGAAGAGATACAAGGCTGTTTCCCTCTTTTCCGCTCGGCAGGGCTCCAGAACCACGCGGTTCTAATACTCCCAATCCTTGATTATTCTCCAGAACTCACCCAACCCCCTGACCTCATCCCAATCTGTGTGATTATTCTAATATGGAATCCCGGACCCCAGCGTCTGATTGGCCCACGTTGATGCTGTCGCCGTGGTGATGGACGGTGGGTCTAGGCTTGGCTATTCATCGCCGACCCTGTCAGAGGAAAGCTGCCTGTGGCTAGTGGCATAGCGGATATAGAGAGACAAACATCTCACCTCGCCTCCTCCTCCTCCTCCTCCTCCTCCTCCTCCCCGCCTTGGTAGTGATATTACAGTATTTAATGATAGGGTTTCTGCATGGTGATTTATACAAGGCTCAGATCCCCCCCCCCCCCCGCTGTTCTTAATGGGTCTTTTCATGCTGAGAGGAGGAGAAGGAGATTAGGTTTTGTGTTGTTCTTTTGTAACGGAAGAGCAGCCAGCCTCTGGCCCCCTGTAAGGCTGCTTTTTCATTGTATTACAGTGAAAACACAAGGTCTAACATAGGGATTTCTGTTCCGTGTGGTCGTTGGTGAGCCCGGTCTGTTGACGCAGAGGGAGGTGGAATGGGTTGTGTTGCGGTAAAGAGGGCCTCTGTCAGTCTGTATG
>JAPMUY010003509.1:212500-270732 GCA_026901105.3 Galaxias olidus
TTACTTCATTGAGCGGAATAAATCCTGTTTATGTCACAACCCTGCCTCCCACCTCTCCCCCCTGCCTCCCACCTCTCCCCCTGCCTCCCACCTCTCCCCCCCGCCTCCTATCTCTCCCCCCTCAGGTCTCCCCTCTCCTCAAGGGCTTCCTGGACAGAATGTTGGTGCGAGACCCCGCCCAGAGGGCCACAGCCAATGAGCTTCTCAAGCACCCCTTCCTGAGCAAAGCGGGCCCGCCCTCCTGCATTGTCCCTCTGATGAGGCAGAACCGAATGAGATGAAGCACGGCTGACGTGTTGTCATGGCGCCCTCCTAAAGCTAGGGGGCGGTGCCATGGGATTCATCGGGAACACAAAGCTCTCTCACACCCACGAGTTGTAAGATAAACCACAGAGTGAAATATGGAGCGTCAATGCTTAGTATGATCAGTTTCTGTGGGTTGACCACCCTGTACTGGAGGAGAGATTTTCTCTGTTGAAAGATGAAGAATGCAACGTGCTGTGAGCTGATCTGTGTGTGAGGGAGGATTTACTTCTGATGAATGGCTGAACTACGGGAGTACTTTTGCTCCTATTCCAGGACAATGACCGAGACTGTAGTAATGTGTATGTTTGTGGGAGTGGTAAAACACTGTTTTTGACTGTGTACATGTGTCTGTGTGTGTGGACAGTCTACAGAACTAGGTTCACACACTTTGTGCGAGAAGTCACGCACGGCTAACTGGAGCTGGCGGGCTGCAATGGAGATGCTGCCTGTCGGCCTGACTGATTTTAGATTTTTATCTGGTCGAGCATTTTTACTTGGAGCTTTTTCCTGGAAAGACAAAAGGAGCTGTTATCCCTATTCTCTGTCCTTTCGGGACACAAAAGGACTACAATCCTGGTGGACATTTCCGTGCATCTGTGATGCGTGGTTCGAACGCTGTAATGCTTCCCTTTTGAACAGTCTGTAATCTCAGCTTCCTCACTACAAGAACTTCCAGAACTACAAATCCCAGACTCGTACTTCGTCTCTATGACAACAGGCATAGTATCGTGGACACTAACGCTAACTACTGAAGGAGGACGTACAGAACATAAAATTTACGTTTTTATATGAACCTAACTATTCACAAACTTCCTGTTACAGACAAACACTAAGCAAAAGGTAAACACTGGAGTTGTGTTTTTATAAATGTATTTTTTATTTTTTATTTTTTTTGCTCTGTTCTTTTTCTTCATTTTTATTTTATGTACGTATGATGGACATAGAGAGATATATGAGTGTGTTTTTGTTTTTCTTCTGTGTTTTGTAACCTTCTGTTTTGTGATCATATTGTTTCTCTGGTTTCTACGCACACGGAGGTGTGATGATGTTTGAAGCACTGTTGAGAGATAGAAGCTGCACTCCCACTTGATTCCCTTAACAAAATAGACTTATAGGAAGTGTCTGTTTTGAAATGACCAGAAAAGATGTTGGGCTCAACCACACGTGTGTTGTATGCTTTAGGTTGCAGTGAAGTGACCAAGAAAAGAGTTTTAGATGTTGTTGTAGTTAATTTTGAAAGAAGGCGGGCTTAATGTTTGTATTTGACAGAAAGAGTTTGGCCTCTTGTCACCTTAATCCACTTTTGCTATACGGGAACAATTGGTTCAAGTCTTTCCGCTAAAAGAACACAAAAACAGTCTCTCAAATCCGCCAGATAAGTAGCTTTGTCATGGTTCTGTTCCCCGGAGTAGCCTCACTTGACCTTGTGTGTGTGTGTGCGTGCGTGCGTGTGTGCGTCTTAGTCACATGTGAGGTAAATGGCTCATTAACACAGGAAACCCTACAGTGTAAATCCACCCTTAACTTCAGCAACAGCTGCTAGGAGTTTGAGGGCGGGAACACCAGCACACACACACAGCCATCTGAAATATCTTCTCTCACACAGCACAGGATATAACAACATGACATCCAGTCCTCTCGCACTACACAAACGTTACCGTGGCGCTCCTCTCTGTATGTCTCTAGATGTGTGTAGTTGGGTTAAGGTCCTGCTAGCAGTCTGAGGGTGAGAAAGCCCCCCGCCCCCCACACACACACACACACACACACACACACACACACACACACACAGCCCCTCTGAAATTCCTTCTTTCACATAGCACAGGATATAACAACACGACATCCACATCTCTTAGACTACACTAACCACAGACTACTTGAAGTGGGTTATGGCCAAGAGATAGTTAACGGTCAAGGAGAAACTGAATTGAACTGTGTGTTTTTTAAGCTAAACTCCGATGTGTAGCGTCTCCTTTGAAAGAGTGAGGCCAGGCAACTAGACGGATATGCAGACTGATCAGTCATTAACAAGGTGTGCATTGGGGCGGATGCCAAATAAGTGCCTCCTATGGTTCACCACTAAACTTAGTAATAAAAAAAAAATCTTTTGGTAGAACTAACATGATATGAATTAACATTCTACCTTTTTAAGAAATGACAATCAAAATATGAGTGATGTTTTGTTTTTTTGTTTTGTTTAATCCAGTTATAGGCCAAATGAAACCCATGTTTCATCATGTTTATTTTTGTGTTAAGTGTCACCGAGCAAATATCTTAGATCTATTAAAATTCATGATCATTCGTCAATGTGGCCCCTTTTTTGTGCAGACTGCATATTTTTGATAGACCTGTGAAAAAAAACAAATAACATTTGCATTAAAACAATGACACATATTTGGTATGTTATATTTCTGATCAAATGATGTGCATGGAGAGGGACGGAACATTTTTGCCATAAAATTATATTCTAACAAGCATCTACACACACACACACACACACACACACAAACATTCACTCACTGTGCAAACCATTGCAAAGTGTGAAACCAGAAAAGAGCTCTTTCACCTCAAAACATCAGATGAGATTCCAATCTATTCAGGTTTTATTATGATTAAGT
Organism: Galaxias olidus; assembly: GCA_026901105.3. Classification (NCBI taxonomy): domain Eukaryota; kingdom Metazoa; phylum Chordata; class Actinopteri; order Galaxiiformes; family Galaxiidae; genus Galaxias; species Galaxias olidus. The sequence continues at coordinate 215,425 of JAPMUY010003509.1, forward strand.
ATGATTAAGTTTCCAATTTGAGATGGAGCCAGAACAGACATTCCCATTTCCCGTCTTTAAAGAACCTATGACAAGAGTTAAGAGTAAAGACAAAGAAGCTTTTCATACGGCTGTATCTGTTCTCTGGGTGTGCGTGCGTGCGTGCGTGTCTGTCTGTAAATGCCTTAACTTGTGAAAACAGTATCTGGATTTATTCTGGTTCCTTTTAACATCTGTTGAATTCCGGTTACTAATAATAAACTAATAATAAAAACGTTTTTTTTTTTTATTGTCTTAAGCATAGCTACTAGACAATGTACATGTTTACACTATTTCGGAAACATTTCGAAAAGGGTGTAAGGCTTTATTACAGTTTTACTTCTATCGTTGGCCTATCCTAGTTTGAGAAACTGAACTGAACGGACCTCTTTTTCAATATAGTTTATATATTGGAACCCAGACAGCTTGGCCTAATATATTGTAGGAGGCAGCGTCTTCATCTAACTACTGTCTGACTGACTGTGTAGATGGAGTACACTTATCTGTTCAAAATAACATGTATCCTTGATTGCTATGGGTTTTAATTCTGTGCTCATTTTCTGTTTTGTGCAACTGCTGAAAAGATCATCTGCATCAATTTGTTAATTTTCATTATATCCCAATAGCATCCACAACATTTCCTCTTATTTTCTGTAAAAAATTTTAACTTGTGTTTTTAAAGACTTCCTTGCAGAATTTCAATGTTTTTTTTTGCAAATACATTTCTTTTCTCCAAAATGTGAAAGCTGTGTTAGGCCTTTTTCTTCGTAAGCACACCAATCATCTCTACTCATCTTACACACAAGCATAATTACTCAAAATAATTAGGCACTGTGTCCCTATCGGGCCGCCTTCCTGTGATAATATGACCATCACCTTGAGTACCACCCACACACACACTTATAACTATAAACCCATAAACTCGTGTAGTTGACTTTAGGAACACTTGTTTCCTATTTTGAGTCTGCGTTAACATGCTCGGTGCTTGTGGGTGTTAGTGTTAGTCACCAAACATTTTTTAAGCAGTTCCAAACTATTTCTGTGTTAAATGTTTGTGTCAAAAAAGTAGTAGGACAAGCAACAATTCCGGGTATTATCTTAGATTTTTCCTCTTTCTTGGCTGTTCTCATATTCACTTATTACATGTTATCTAGTATCATCCGATGAGTCAAAAAATGTGCTGTTTATGGTAGCCTATAAATATTCATGTAAAAGAGCAATAGGACAGACCGCAACTCCGGTTAACAAGTTGTATTTTCCCCCATTTTTAGTTCCTCATTTGGATTAAATGTTAACTATTCCAATCTGATAAGTAAAAAAAATAAATAAATAAGAAGTGAGAGATTTGCCTACCATTACACACCGTTTGTGACCTAGCTCACCGTGACTTGTTTTGAAGTTTCCCCAGAAGGGGAAGAACATGCGGAAGCGGTTTGATTATAACATTTGACTAGACTAGACTATAAATGGGCCTACTTCGGGCATGATTTTTATTATCTCGCTCAGATAAATTTAGCGTGGGAAAAAAAACTGACGATGAAAAAGCTTTAGACGGAATGGGCGTATGTTCTGATGGAAAAAAAATATTGTTACTGATTATGTTTTTAAATGTAACAGGGATTATATAGGTTTCATTGGGTTTATGTTCAGTGGCCTCTTTGTAGCCTATAGATCACTCCCTTTTGCAATGTAGTAGGCTACTTATTGCGGAATGGGGTAAAACCTGGCGCGGTTCAATTAAGGACAAAGTGGGTTGTAGACGAAACGGCGCTAATGTGGTAGACAGGAGACTATATTACCTCATAGCATTGCCCAAATGTTATGTATGGGTAACAGAAAAAAATATTGAACAGTATCTCTTTAGCAGCACGAGACTGGACAGCATATTTGCATTATTATCTTTGTTACGAGAATAATTTTAGCATTTCCGTAAATAAGTCATTCTATCTCAAGAAAGAAGATTCACCCAGTAGTAGGCCCATGAGATAATGTGTTCTCTATATGGTTCAGCCCAGCAAGATAATGTTGTCTGTTTGCAGCGCATTTTTAGTTCCGTCATTTGTTGGCAGGAGAACCCTGGTTAATGTATTTTGTTGTTGTTGTAAAAGCACTTCTTTTTTTTCTCAAATGATTTGCGAATAAAGGTGTGGTCGTACAACAAATAGCTATTTTTATAACCAAATCACATCCTGTGAAGTACCAAGCAGAGCTTTGTGTGTGCCTGACCGTATGCAGGTTAGCGCGAGAATTTCCAGAATATAGACAAATAGCAGGCCGGGCGCATGCACTGGGAGGGGTTTAAAGCAATGCTAAACCAACGAGAAGTCTGCCTCGGAAACACAGCTGATCGACGTGTCAGGCACTAGACATCGGAGCGCTATAGAAAAATATCTACTTGTTGCCAAACCACCCATTCGTCAAGTGGGTAGTTATCTAATACATCGGCTAAGGATAAAAGACTGTTAGTCCGTAGATTAATCTGCGTCCACCACTACAAAGGACATTATTCAATCTGGACGATACATTGGTAAGTCTTTAGGCTACTCGATATTGATATTCTTGACTAGAGAAATGTTATCATGTTGCGGCAATGTACAATAGTAATAGCTATTGTAGATGCAACCGTTTGATCTCTACACCTACATGTTTTAAAATGCTTCGGATATTGAGTTTCATCTTTCTGTTCCATTTGTTTTTTCTGTGTAATAACTGTGTATGGATTTTCTATATAGGCTATGTTTTGAGCTTGATTTCATAGTGAGCTATATGTATAATTTCATCGTAATTTTGCCTTGGGAGTTATAATGGTCTAAGACATGATATTAAAATAATGTAGAACATTGCCATTACGCGTGTCATTAAATGGAGATGTATTTGTGACTTAAAGGCGGAAAAAAGCATCAAATTGTCGCCGCTTTGCACAGCTCACGAACCTTCCACAACAAACCTGTCCCCCTTATCGGCTTTAGCTTTCGAACAATAGGGGCAGTCGCTTGGGCCTTTAGGGTGTTAGGGTACAAAAGGTTTCACTGTATATCTTTTGCTATTGGATTAGGCGTCGGTAGGCTATTGTAAAAAAAACGAACACGGATGCCTAATTGGCTATAGCGAGGCGCGCAGTCATTCAGTTCCTCTGCCGCTCCAGGTGGTATTTCATCTCTTTGACCCCTGGAGCCACAAATTTCACTTATGTTATACCTATAGCCACACATAAGCATGTCCATAAAGGTAAGGCAATATCGACACAACATCCTGTTGCAGTTGATCATCAACGATCTCTGCACATACAAGTATGAAACAACCAAGCATTGGGACCATGTGCCATACATGTCTATTTGCAGTACATGTTGATGCGTGTTGAACACTGTTTTGTGTTAACTTGTGTAGACCTGTGTTGTGTTAACTCTCGTTCATAAACACATGTGTTAAACACAGCCACAAAGGAATTCACCACTAGTTATACCAACTCCAAAGTGCAAGGTAACAAAAAAAAACACGACACGTTTTTCACTGTAGCTAAATATTGTGACAACCAGAGTAGAAAGAGCAAAGTCTAGTCTACATCAGGATAGGACACACACACACACACACACACACACACACACACACACACACACGTACAATGGAATGGCTAGTGAGTGTCCACAACCCACATTCTACTCTGAACTTAAAATCTTTGCTCTCTGTAAGATCAAGAGGAGAAAGAGGCAGGGGAACACAGCCCTGGTGGTCTAGGGGTCAATGATTGATCAGTCAGAGATATGTTATCAGTACTAGGACAGATTGGCACTGTTGGTTAAACAAATACAGTCAAGTTATTGAGAAAATGCTTAGTGTTTATGTTTTTTTTTTATATACATTTAAAAAAATAAATGTTTCTCAAAGCCTTAAACCCTACAAGAATGCTATGACTTCAGGATCACATGTATCTTCATACGTAACTTAAAGGTACTAGTCCATGAATTGTGTAAAATTGTCTTTTACTTAATCGCTAAGAATGGTCACGCTTTAGGAACCGACCTCCCGTTAATCATGGCCAGACACTTTCTTAAGTAGTAGAACAGAGGAGAAACTGCTTTTGAAAGACTAGAAACGTCACATATATGTTTAAATGCATCAGGTTACTTTGTTTCTTTAGTGACGGTGAACAGCAGTGTTATTCTGCAGCAGCAGCAGACATGGCATCATAGTGATTAGTAGCTCTCGTCCACTGCTTACCACGCAGCGCCAGGGCAGAAGTGATCTTTTAATATACCACTGAGAGGCCGATGACTAAGATGCCAACCTCCCACAAACATTGTGGTCACATCTAATGGAGCTGTGTGTGTGTGTGTGTGTGTGTGAGAGAGAGAGAGGCTGGCACTCAGAGTTGGCATGGGACCTTCCCTGCCACCATCCTGAGATGACTGGCATGGCCGCAGACACGAAAGCGTGCAACACACACACACACACACACACACACACACATACACACGCACACAAACATACTGCTACGCAAACGGATACTGAAACTTGTGATATTTTGTGGTTACCTGGCTGTGCCCTTTGTTTAGCGACTACAGACGAACAGAGTGGAAAGCTGTTCCAGTCATTTGGGAGGAGAGTTTGGTCAGTGGTTGCAAACAAGGTGAAATACAGGTTTCTGTTTTTGGCTCACATTATTGATTATACCTAAGCTTTAACATGACACCTGACCAACACAAAGCTGTGTTGAGTCGTCTGCATGGGTAGTGTGCTCAACGTTGTGGTGATAAACACGGCAAAGATAGGCTGGATGGTCTTTATTCCAGTCATAGAGAACGGTGTCTCTGCGTCTATTTGCATGGGTGTAAGTTTCTGTTTCTGTATGAGAAATAAGCCCGTGTTGTAGTGTCAAACAGAGGACACACAACTGGCCCTGAGCTGCTGCTCCCCCAGTCACACGGGTAGGAGATGGTTGAAAACACTGTGGAGTGCTTTTTGATGAACTAAAAGGTTCTGGACAGGGTTAGATCCCTGACGGTGGTGGGGGAATAAAATAGAATTAAAAAAAAAGATATAGAATGAAGAGGAATAGAATAGAATGAAAAAAAAGATATAGGATCAAGAGGAATAGAATATAATAAATAAAAAAGATATAGATTCAAGAGGAATAGAATAGAAAACGTTTTTAAAAAAAAAAATTTTTTTGCAGGAGGTTGCATTAAAAAGTACTGTTGGCAACACTGCTTATTATGTAATGCAAATGTACATGCAGAAATTGTTTGCCGTGTAGAGCTGCCCATGGACTTTGTATCGTGACCACAGGATTAACCTAAAATGTAATTTAGAGGATTTGCCTGCCCTCTAATTTAGTAGTCCAAAACAAAAAAGAAAAGAAAAAAAGAAGCCATATCCCAAAGGTCACCTCTGATTTTGATCTGAGTAACCAGTGCAGTTTGAATAGTGCTGACTGGGCTGGTTTTCACTGCATTGTGTGATGGCTGCTGCTCCGGAACAATAGCCTGGTGGTGCGACACAAAACAGACTGCTTTCCAGAGTGCCCACACTTTGCTCCAACTTCTACCAGCATGAACGTGAACCCAAACGAAGGTCCTTTCACTCACACATGCCCGTTTTTTGTTTTTTTTTCTCACGAGAAAAAAGTCAGAAAAGCGGCGGGGGTGTGTAACAGTCACAATTACCTAAGAAACCTTTTTTTTATATATATAAATATCCGTCATAGGTTTAGCTCAACAGAGGGCTTTTTGTGCGGCCTGCTGGGGCTTTAAGTGTGAACCCGCAGTCAAAGGCGTGTGCAGGAGAGAAATACAGTCAGTCCTGTGAATAACAGCGTCTCATCCGCTTCAGCCTCGACGGAGGGTGACGATATAGAGGCTGTGGATGACACCCAGGTAGTTCAAACCTAAATGGCAGCCAGAGAATGTGTGACGGCACTCAGCTGTCTGGTTGAAAAGCTAGTGTCCGTGTGCCTCCGTCTGACTATGAATAGCTCTGCATATCGAAAGGTGAACAATTTGGAGGCGATGGTTTTGTGTATGAGTAGGCTAATGTGTATGAGTCATGCTTTAGTACAAAAGACTCAGCTGTCGACAGAACTGCTCTGTTCACATTACAGTCATTTAGCCGACTGAAGTGTCCGCAGTACTGCTCTGTTAACGTGACATTACGTTACAGTTATTTAGCAGATTGAAGTGTCCACAGTACTGCTCTGTTAACGTGACATTACGTTACAGTCATTTAGCAGATTTAAGTGTCTACAGTACTGCTCTGTTAACGTGACATTACGTTACAGTCCTTTAGCAGACTGAAGTGTCTACAGTGCTGCTCTGTTAACGTGACATTACGTTACAGTCCTTTAGCAGACTGAAGTGTCTACAGTGCTGCTCTGTTAACGTGACATTACGTTACAGTCATTTAGCAGATTGAAGTGTCTACAGTACTGCTCTGTTAACGTGACATTACGTTACAGTCCTTTAGCAGATTGAAGTGTCTACAGTACTGCTCTGTTAACGTGACATTACGTTACAGTCCTTTAGCAGACTGAAGTGTCTACAGTGCTGCTCTGTTAACGTGACATTACGTTACAGTCCTTTAGCAGACTGAAGTGTCTACAGTGCTGCTCTGTTAACGACATTCACAGTCCTTTTGAAGTGTCTACAGTACTGCTCTGTTAACGTCACATTATGTTACAGTCGTTTAGCACATGCTTTTATCCTGAGTGACATCAAAATATTGTGCTTTCAACATGAGAAGATGAATAAGTGCATCCCTGACCCAATCGTCTAGATAAGAGCGATGCGAGTGTCACGTTTAACGGCAGGATTTAAATCAAGGGCATCACTAACTTCATCATCAGCTAAGAGAGATTCAAGAGCTTTAGTTAATTACAGGCTGATAACACATACACTTTGAGCCTCCTGCTTTGAACTTTTACTGAGTGACATCAAAATATTGTGCTTTTGTGTGTGTGTGTGTGTGTGTGTGTGTGTGTGTGTGAGTGCTTTGTGTGTGTGTGTGTGTGTGTGTGTGTGTGTGTGTGTGTGTGTGTGTGTGTGTGTGTGTGTGTGTGTGCGCGCGCGTGTGTGTGTGTGTGTGCGAGTGTGTGTGTGTGTGTGTGTGTGAGCGAGTGTGTGTGTGTGTGTGTGTGTGTGTGCGTGCGTGCATGCGTGTGGGTGGTTGTGGGTGTGTGTGTACGTGCGGGTGTGAGTGGTTGTGAGCGTGCGTGCGTGCATGCGTGTTGTGTGTGCGAGTGTGTGTGTGTGTGTGTGTGTGTGTGTGTGTGCGTGCGTGCGTGCGTGTGTGTGTGTGTATGCAGGTCCTCTGCCTGTGATTAAGTCTCCTTTCTCTCCTCTCCCTCCAGGACGTCGGTGCTGATGTCTGCTCCCGCTCTGTCCTCGTGGCTGTGTGTTCACCTCAGCTTGGGTTACGGACTCCTCCTGCTAGCCTCGCTCCTACGCCTCACCACAGGTGCGACCTTTGACCTCTGAACCCTTCACTCTTCCAGGCATACGGGGTTTGAACCCCCGGACCCCTGGCTCCTTCCGGAGTCTTCCTCTCACCTTTAACTCCCTCGATCTCTCTCCCCCGATGAGCAGTCCGCTTCCAAATAAAGGACTGAGGATGTTTCCCTCTCGTCTAATCGCTGTCTTTTTTTCTTTTCCCCTCCTTTTCTTTCTCCATTTCTCCATCTCCGCCACGCCCCTTGCAGGGAAACAGGGTAACTGTTCCCACCCCATGGTGCCGGAGCACGGGGGTTTCCGCTGCGAGCCCTCCCCCTGCCGCGGCTTCCCCCAGAAGAGCTCCATCCACTACTTCTGCGAGCCCGGCTACGCCATCCCCTCCAAGCTCCGCAGCTCCAAGTGTCGGCACGGGAGATGGACGCCCGCCGTGCCGGCCTGCCTGCCACTTAAAGGTGTGTGTGTGTGTGTGTGTGTGTGTGTGTGTGTGTGTGTGTGTGTGTGTGTGTGTGTGTGTGTGTGTGTGTGTGTGAAGTGTGAGTTTAGGAACCACAGCGAAGTCAGAGTCAAGGCTCCAAACGGAAGGGTTTTGGAAAACGTGGACTTTTTACCACCTCCACCATCTCATATTTAACGACTGTATAAAAAGGGATATACCCTAATTAAATCATCTTTTTGGGGGGGGGAGATAATATTGTCTAGTGCATCACTGGATACCTCAAAGCTTAGTAAAAGTTGATATGATTTTGTAAGCAGGCCCATAGACCAGTGAGGTTTTCTGACCTCATAACCACCCTATTGCTTTGCCCCGTGGGAGGAGGGGAGAGGGTTTACTATGCAATGAACATCATTTACTGTCATTCAGCAAGCCACGGAGGTGAATACTCCACGTAAATAGAATGACTCAAAATAAACAAAGATCATGTGGCAGGGAACCCTACATCTTGAACTTTGACCCCGCTCCCCCAAGCAGCTGATAGCAGTCTCTGGTTAAGGCCATAGGGCAGATAAGTCTTTCTTCTGAGTCCGAAATGAAATAGCCCTCAACAATGGACAACTAACCAAGTCTAACCTTATATCTTATACAAAACATTTCTAGATAAAAATCTAAGATTGATTTATAAAAATAAAAAAAAGGTATTCCCAATTTCAAAAACCTGTCACTACTTACAGTAATAACTTCAAGATTTGGCGATGGAGAGGAAACTATTACTCATTATGGTACATTTTGTAAATAATCCAATAGTCCCCAGTCTTACAGGTACGATGGTGATGACAGGTCTAGAGTATGTCTCAATTCCTCTGGTTAGGAGCGGGTAAAATACCGCACATTCTTAGTTCAATTCATTTCAGGGTTAACGGAGCAAACACTCAGAATTGGTTTCGTTCGACAAGGTGCATTCGATTTGGAATTGCTCTTTTGTTGTGGGGGTGGTGACGCAAGCATGTCGCAAAAAATACACACTTACAAAACATCGTGATATAGCTATGAGCTGTTTGACTCAACGGCTTCAAAACTACACAGAATTTTGCAAGTTGTCACTATTCATTTGACTTGGTGTTGACTTGTGTTTAATTCATGCAGGCGCAACATTTTTGCAATAGACCTTTTGGTATTATTATGACATTGTAGAGTCGATTTACTGTTTGTCAAACCCATGCACCCCCTTTTTCTCTAACACACATACACACACACAAACTTTGATCGATGCTCTAGGCATTGTGGTACTAACGTTCTGAGTAACAATGTGGGCCAAAGTATTTCTTGGAACTTTGTGAACCCCAGGTGGCCTGTAGCAGGTAAAAATGTGTGTGTGTGTGTGTGTGTGTGTGTGTGTGTGTGTGTGTGTGTGTGTGTGTGCGCGTGTGTGTGTGTGTGTGCGCGGCACGTGTGTGTGCGTGTGTGTGTGTGTGTGTGTGTGTGTTTGTGTGTGTGTGCCTGTATGAACGTGAGTCTGTGTGTTCGGCACCTTGTTGTTAAAAGGAAACGTTTGCTTTAAAGGCCCAGTGTGCTGACTTCCTCTATTGAAGCTGGTGACACTAGGAACAGGAAACCAGGGTAGAGAAAGAGGAAGTGAGATCTGTCAAATTGTTAACCATCAGAATCTTTTCCTCTTCGTCGTCAAAAACCTCACAGAAAGTTACAGAAGGTGTTGCGTCACGGTAAAGGGAAAAGATGGAAACTGATAACCAGAAAAACAACAACCACAACAGATATCTCATACATTTGTTGTATTATGGGTAATGTGTTAGGTTATGGGTAATATGTTAGGATTATGAGGATATGTTGTTAAGACCAAAATGGCTAGTTGTGGTACCTGTTGACACTTCTTGCTAAATTTTAGGAAAGCAGTCAGGTCACACTTTTGGCTATTGGTGGTTTTCTGGGTGATAGAATTTTCTATTTTTGTTTAAATGCAGGTATTGATGTTAATAGAACCATGGATTTGATGTTTGATGGCACTAGGTCTTTGTTGGTCTTCCAAATTGAGAAACTGACTTTTACCAGGAAAGGCAATGCATGACTTGGCCTCTTTTGCCCTGGTATTTGTTGTCACCTCTCTCAAGTCATGGTTGTATGCCGAGAATATTATAAACAAATTGATTGTTTTCCAATGTTTGTTTGTTTGTTTTGTTTGTGTCCACTCCAAACAGAAGGCCGTTCGAACTACGAGGACAGAGTGGTCCACTCCCTGCCCAGCGTTGCCACGACAGCAGTGGGCGTGTCTATCTTTCTCCTCACCACCACTGCCTGCATGGTCATCAAGTCCCGCCTCTACCCCTGTCACTCACACAAGTAAGCTCATTTGATAGGCTGAGCCACTCGTGGCTGCCAATGCAGTTAGCAATAGTTAATGCGTCAGCATTTGTAATCACGCAGTTTATTTAGAATATTCAGACTACAACTGTGGTGGTGCACACCTATGATCAAACTTGATATAAATAGTTTTGTACAGTCGTTTTGGAGGTCCATCTGTGGTTTAAATCTCTTTGTGGTTGGTGGTGTGGCGGTTAAGTTAAGATAAGTTAAATGATACCATCAGCAGTGCTGGCTCGGTGGCTGTGTGGGTGTTTCCGTGAATGTTTTGGTCTGTTCATGTGTGAAAACGAGAGGAGAGGAAGAAAAGAGATATTCTAATGTTCTTAGCCAAACCATTGATGCCTTTGCAATCGCACAAGACACTGCCTGTATGAGCAGCTCCTCCATATTCTAATCAATGCTTGTCTTTCTCCATCACTCTCTCCTGCTCCCTCTCAACGTCATATCTAATTCACTCTCTCTCTCTCTCTCGCTCTCCCTCTCTCTTCCTCTTCTCTCTTCCTCCTCTTCTTTTTCCGTCCATCATCTGCCTCTCCTAGCCGTCGTTCGTCAGACCAGTTGGACTTAATGGGCGATGGACTTCCTGTGGTTCTCCCTTCCTATGAAGAAGCGGTGTACGGCAGCTGGGGCCAACGCCTGCCTCCCTGCACAGGACCAGGCCCTACACAGCTCCTATTGGCTCAGGAGGCTCAAGGACACCGCCCCTCGGCACCTCACAACCAATCGGAGGCCAGTCTCCAAACAAATCAAAGCCCGGACCTGCCCCCGCCCCCCTACGAGGAGGTCCAACGTGCTAGAGAGGGGAGGAGTGATGGGGCAGTTCGCCAATTGCAGGTTGCACTTTCTGACGACAAGGACACATGATTGATATGATGTAATATTTATTGGATTGTTGTTATAATTATTACCCGCCTACGGTGTAGTGATCTTATAAAACTTGAATGGTTTATTAATTGGTTGGCAACTGCCCTCAAGCATTTAGAGCCTGTATCCAATCGGGTTTCAGAACAAATAGTTGGCACATTCTGATTGGACTGTTTTAATGTAAGAGGAGGCATAGTTTACGCTGCCTAGATGGTCGTCTGTGATCAGTGTCTTAATGAATATAAATTTTTATTAATGAGTGTGTGTTTAAAGAGTGTATGAGATAGACTTTGTACAAGGTGAATGACTTTTATGTGTGTGTGTGTTTCCAGGAGTGTACTGGGAACACTGTGTATATTTATCCTGTCAGTGATGGGATCGAGGCCTTTGTTGTTAGCGGTTAACCACCAATGTAAAGCCAGCATTCTGTGACATCAGCAGAACGTCTGTATTCCCATGGCGACTAAACGAATCATATTCCATATCCAATTTACCACAGTTCTATTTTTTATCCCTTGACAATAACAAAAGATATCGACACTTAGAATGAAAACTCCTTCAGCTGCAGTAGCTCACGAATAGAATGGCTAGGCTGCCTGTGTTGCCTTGTAAGGAGAGGGTAGGTAGGTAGGGTTTAACGGACTCTCTGGTTTTCTGAAAAGCTTCTTGCACGTATGGCCCAGGTCATAGCTTTAACTCTGCGAGTCCAGCTGGAATGGCATGATGGTGATGTAATCATTTGGTCATGTCCAACGTGTTTATGATATTCACAACGGTTAGAAGACTAATCAGACGATTTTAAATTTTCTTGATTTACACTTTAATTGTATGAGGACTTCTGGCTGCGGGAGGGTTTTAGAAGCAACGGCCTCTGTTGTGTGTACTCATGTCACCGTGACAGTTGTGTACGTCCACTTTAGGACTGTTTACAATCCAGTCCATAGGTTTGTTTCTCCAGCTTTAGGCTCAGTGGTTCTGTCTGGCCATGGGGAGCACCTCACAGAAATCAACGGCTGCTCGCGGTGTGCCCTGCTGTTTCAGTCTCACCATCTCTCCTCTCCTTCATCCTTCATCCTTCATCCTTCATCCTTCTCTCTCTCTCTCTCTCTCTCTCTCTCTATCCATCCAACCAAGCACAGTAAAGCAGGGATCCTTTTGAAGTCAACTTGTGTTGCACAACTACATCTGAGTTGTATGGGGAAACATATTGTGCTATTGTTTTTTTTCTTTTTCTTTCCGTTGAAATATAAACAGGATTTTAGATTGTTGGAGGGGAAGGGGAAGATCAGCACGTTTGTATTAGAGACATTGGATGTATTTTTTTTCTCGTCAGTGAGGAATAAGAAAGACAATCTATCCTATTGAAATGTAATATTTACATGATTAACTTTGTACAATGTATTATTCCACAGAAATTTATATTATGGTAAAAATAAAAGTTGACCTGTTTGTAATTGTTCAACATTTTTGCCAATTTTGTTTTAAATATCAATTTCGTTCATTTTATTTTATCTGAATAAAGTGACAACACATCTAATGATAACTGGGTAAGATTTTGAAACTCTTAAAACAGCAAGGCAGCGATCTATAATGCTTTAGAGTGTTAACGGGGAAGTTGGCACATCTGTTTTGATAGTCAACAAAAAACAGAAGTGAGCGATTTCATTTACTGTAAGAATACACACCCAGACATTGTGGTGAAAAAAAAACATTGATAAAAAATAAAATAAAAACTCCTTATTTCACAATCAATCACTAACACAGACAAGGCGATTCTTACAGTAGCTCTAGTCGTGACATGGGGTTTTAGTGATAGAGGAAAGTGTAAAATGTACAGTACACATCGTTTTCCAGGGTTTAGTTACAGATATGATTAACCTCTACTTTTTTCTGACGTTTTCTTTAGCTGGTTTAAAAGAAATCCTGAGTGAGACCAATCGTGTGTCAATTTAGACACACACACACTGTCATTCTCGTTATTCTCATGACACACACACACACACTCTGTCCTTATTTTCTCATGACAAACACAAACGTAATCTATAGTCTCTATAGACACACACACACGCAGGAATTGCCTGTCATGACATGGTGCAACGTTTCACTATGTTAGTGTATATGGTCTGTGTGTATATTTGAGTGAGAGGTTGACTTTAATTAACTAATATCCATTGTTTAGATGTGGCCTATTTATAGTGCTCAAGCTCTGATTTGTAAGTGAACCCATTATCTAAAAGTGTTTTCGCATTTGTCAATGTGGAAAGGCAATTGGAAAAATAGTGTAGCTTGCAGAGACCAATGTTTATTGTTTTGCTATATCTAGCTGTGTTAATACATTGCAAATAGTGTAAAGCAGTGAGTTGTGTTTGCCGTTTTGCAAAACGTGTTAAAAAATTACAAACGGAATGGCTTCAAGTTTAACGGGTTCAGTGTTTGTGCCTCAACAATCACTTTTAGTGCGTAAGCAATTAGAAAAAAACGGTAACTATTATCCATTGTTTTCATCTCACACCTTAAGTGGAGCTCCAGCACGAGCTTGACTGCTTTGTGAAGGACCACTGAAGCACAGCACGAACACGCAGCACCACTGCTTTATATGTCTCCAGAACGCTTCACGTAATGACCAATGTAGTCATTATCATTTACGCGTCATACTGTATAATCGAACAATTCCTTACCATTTTGCCATCAAAGGTCTTAAAGGACAAAGAAGCACAGTTGCAAGGAAAGGGAAAAAGGTTCCTTTTTGAGGGGAAACTTGACTTTGGTCTTGAAGTTTGTGTTTGCTTATTGAACGACAAAAATATATATATAAAAAACAGTTTAGTTTGAGAGAAATTAGGAAAATTTCACAAAAATAAGGGCTATTACACTAAGGCTCGAATTAAAAAAAAACACTAAAAGAGGGGAAAAATATAAATGTAACACACAAGTCCCTAAATTGTTTGACATCAATATACATTGACATTAGATGACACTGTAATGACAACTGAAATCCGTATGGTTGATAAATGTACACATCATTTCTAAAACCGCTTTATTGTCTTTCAACAACACACAAAAACAGCACAAAGACAAAACCTACAGTCTTTTTTTAGTCAAAGATAGATACATGATATAAGGCACATAATAAAATGAAAGCATTATGTTTTTATAAAGACTACATTCCAATGAAATGTGGAGTTGTAGTGGCTACAGTTACACGATATTATGAAATAAAAACTTTGTTCCTTAAAATATATTAATCGGCTCGGATTACGAGAGTCTAGCTGTAGGCCTCCTCTCATGAAGCATTGTGCTCTTTGAAAAGACAAGCACACCTGTGTTACTAAACAGATTAGCATAGCAACATGTACTGCAATGCACTATTAGCTCTGTGTGCTTTCAATCACTATGTTCGCGCCATTAAACCCGCACGTTTCTAACTTTCTATTCTAACGCAAATCGTGGAAAATAAAGTAAAAACAAATAAAAGAACATTGCTGGTGTCGAAAACTTATAACTCATTTTAAAGTTTTTTTTAACGTTGAATCTCAATCCACTAATCTTACGGTCCTCTCTCTACATGCTAACTTAAAACTGGGAAGAGAAGATGTCAGGTTCAGAGAAAAAGAAAGTTGTCAACCTAATGTACTGACTAACTGCCTGCCAAAAACATTTGTAAAGTTTATATTTTCGATGATAAAAGTAGCTTCTTCTTCACCATGCACCACTTGGAAATACAGTATTTCCTCATACAGCAAGAAAAAGTGACACTGTGAATACAAGGTTGACTCTTCAGTATACACAGTTTATACAATATATTTCAGACTATAAACTCATACTTATTGGGATACACAAAGGTGTGGTTTTAAGGACCTTCAACCCTGCGACTGGATGGAGAAACCAATGGCCAACTCGTCTTTTTTTTGCAGTTGTTACACTTATAAACAAAGCCCCAAGACAAACACAAATAATATTTACTAAGTAATGATTACATTGTCAGAAGCATCAGGTACTGGTGTAGATTGTATTCTCCAAACAGTCCCACATGAGCAATAGAAGACCATACAAAAGATGTCATAATAGGTCATACATATAGAATGTTATAGCACTCTAGAATGTTCTCTCACGTGTTCTATATAGCCTATAAAGAATAAAAAAAATTGTTTTAAAAAGATGCCACTGTGAGACTGCCACTTGTCTGTTAGTTTGTTTGGTAAGAGGAAACTCAACATACTAAATAAAGCCTGCATGAAACTTGACTGACCAGGCGCTAAACTCATATCCATTGGCTCAGTCAAAAAGCCCTTTGTTTCTTTAATCTCCATGCATAGATATTGAGTCCGGGTATCAATAAGGTCCACCAATAAAAGTACTACTTTATCCCCATCCCTATTAAACCCTTTATTTAAAAACTAACAACCCATTTTTAATTCAATTTAAAAGCATTGCCCTCAACTAAACTAATGTTAATACCATTGAAAACGACGTAATTTAAAAACACCAAAACACAACTTTTAACATTAACATTTTAGGATTAAAAATGATTAAATGTATCCTAAAAATCGTGATTTAAGTTTTGGAGATTTAATGTTGAGGTAAACTGCCTGAGCGTGTGTGCGTATCAAAATACATCCGTTCACTCAACCATGGCTTGCGTTATTTTGCGATCATCGATTTGATCCTGTGTACAAAAAGCAACAGGTTCATGCCACTGAAAATCTTCTTGAGGTAAAACTGGAGTACCAAATATCCAGTAAAAATGTGCGTTTTGGTTTTATATTCAACTGAACGTAAAGGAAAGAAATGTACAGAAATCTACAAGGATGTGTACTGCCCTCTTGGTAAGTAGGTAACTAGATATATATTACCCTTAAAAAAATCATCTAAATATGACGGGTTTAAATCAACTAAATATGATCTCTACATTGTTACGGTTAGTATTTCAGCGTGAAGTGTGTTGTATGTCTTTAAGCTCACACACACACATTATCTTTTCCTTGGAAATCCAACAAAATGTAGGTTTTCCTTTTTCTTGTCACAACGGTTTGCTTGCAGCTTGCGATTGACAGCGGTTCCATCAAGTGAGGAGCGACAGAGGCAGCGTGTACGAGCCAATGGGGTCAGGTGGGCGGGATATGAAGATGTCCTTCATCAAAGCTGGGGAGGATGATAGAAGTGGGAGAGATTTAATCTATATAGGCTTACATGCATTACAGAAAACTTGATGAAGAAATTACATAATATACAAAATGTTAACAAGTCCAAGCATTTTTGTAATGTTGCAAAGAAAAGTCTATATACATTTAAATTATTAAATGTGTATTATTGTATTTGTTTATCTATGCATGTATGAATGTTTTAAACATTAAAATATTTTTTTCTTGTGCATGTGCATTTACAGCCGTTTATAAATGTATAACTGTGTGCATGTGCGTGTGCGTGTGTGTGTGTTCGTACGTACCCGCCGCGTCACAGAGTCCCTGGGTGCCCCCTAATATCGGGTCCTTATCCGTTAACAGTTGACTCTGTCTCCACGGGGACAGCCCCAGCTCCTGGTCTGATTGGTCAGTTTCGTCCAGACAGCGCTAGAAAGGAAAAGTAGAGGATATTAAGAGGTTACTTGAGAGATCAATACTTTTTCTACAACCTGGCTTTGCCTCTCTTTACACACATGCCCAAACACCATAACATATCAATAATTCAAAAACAATACAACAAATGGGAGTTTATTAACCCGAACCACTCCCTCACTCACCAATAGGCTGTGACTGAAAAGTATTTCCTGTTCTATGGAGGAAGAGGCGTGTCTCGATCTCTTGTCGCCAATCAGCAGCTGGGAGGGCGTGTCCTCATCAAGGTTGTGTGTCCTATGGTGGAAACGTAAAGAAATGAATAGTTGCAGCCATAAGCATGCAGCCTGAGCATGTGCACCTTATCTATGATTTCTTGCTATGTAAATAAAAAGGCAATATGCATGTTGTGGACAATTTGGCAAAACAATTTTCAGTGAGTGCATCCATTTTAGTATGTGTAGTTTCAGTAGATATGAAACCTTTTCTGGTTTCATATATCTGCATCAGAAACCTTCATTTGTGATCTCTTGCTACGTAAATAAATCTGCAATATGCATTTGGTGGATAATTTTGCTAAACAATTTGTGAGTGAGTTTTGGGGGAGTCTTGAGAGTATACCCACAATTTCCTGATGTGTGTGACGGCAGTGTGTTTGTGTGTGTTTGGCAAGGTAAGGGAGGGTTCACACCTTTTCTTCCTCTGTGTGGTGAAGGTGTGTGTCCTGGGGGGGTCGGGGGTTAGGGTTAGGGTTAAAGGAGGGTCCACACCTTTTCCGGATACTTGTGGTGGTGGTGTGTGTTCTGGGGGGGGTCGGGGTTAGGGTTAAGGTTAGAGGAGGGTCCACACCTTTTCTTGCTCTGTGTGGTGAAGGTGTGTGTTCTGGGGGGGTCGGAGGTTAGGGTTAGGGTTAGAGGAGGGTTCAGGGGTTAGGGTTAGGGGTTAGGGTTAGAGGTTAGGGGTTAGAGGTCAGAGGTTAAGCTTAGGGTTAGAGGTTAGGGTTAGGGTTAGAGGAGGGTCCACACCTTTTCTTGCTCTGTGTGGTGGTGGTGTGTGTTCTGGGGGGGTCGGGGGTTAGGGTTAGGGGAGGGTCCACACCTTTTCCGGCTGCTTGTGGTGGTGGTGGTATGTGTTCTGGGGGGCTCGGGGGACACAGCGTCCTCAGGGAGACAGCTCTGGAAGGACAGCTGGAAGTCGTCATCCATAGAGATATAGGGAGCCAACATGTCCAGGTCAATACCGTCAATTTCCTGTGGGGAGAGGAAACAGACAATCAAAACAGGAAGTCAAGACATGGCAATACAGGAACTGAGGTGGTTTGATGTATATATTGAGACATTGTCACTTCATTACAGTGCACACTGGTGTCATACCCATCAGACAGCACAGGCAGGCAGGCAGACAGGCAGACAGGAAGACAGACAGGCAGGCAGACAGGAAGACAGACAGGCAGGCAGACAGACAGGCAGACATGCAGGCAGACAGACAGACAGGCAGACAGACAGACAGGCAGACAGCACAGACAGGCAGACAGACAGGCAGACAGGCTAAAGGTGCTGACCTTTGTGTCTATGTCCTTCTGCAGGCTGTCTTCTGAGCAGAGAGTAAATAACTTCTCTGTGTGGTCCGTGTCCAATCCCTGCTCTTCACAAGGACTCTGAGGAAAGAGAGGGAAAGGAG
The DNA here is from genome assembly GCA_026901105.3 of Galaxias olidus. Classification (NCBI taxonomy): domain Eukaryota; kingdom Metazoa; phylum Chordata; class Actinopteri; order Galaxiiformes; family Galaxiidae; genus Galaxias; species Galaxias olidus. The sequence goes on from JAPMUY010003509.1 coordinate 233,802, forward strand.
GAAAGAACCAGGGACAGGAGGAGGTTAGGATTGGAAAGGTGAACGTAAGAAAGGGATGGTAAGGAGAAAGAGAGAGGGATTAAAGGATGGAGGTGGGTTGAAAAGGCGGGCAAGTTGGTGAAAGGAAAGGAGAGAGAAAAAAGAGAGAAAGAAAAAGTAAATGAGACAGAGAGAAAGTAAGTGTGTGAGAGAGAGAGAGAGAAAAAGTAAGAGAGAGAGAGGAAGAGAGAGAAAAAGTAAGAGGGATAGAGAGAGAGAGAGAGAGAAAAAGTGAGAGAGAGAGAGAGACAGAGAGAGAGAGAGAGAGAGCGAGAGAGAGAGAGAGACAGCGAGAGAGAGAGAGAGAGAGAGAGAGAGAGACAGAGAGAGAGAGGGAGAGTAGAGAGAGAGAGGGAGAGAGAGATAATTAATGTCAGTCCATTACTAATAACTGTACTGTATGAATGAAACATGATAAAAATCCAATTATCCAAGCCAGGCTCATTACCAGTGCCACACCGGGGGATGGTGAAGATAATGGTGATGGTGAGGATGGTGAGGATGGTGAGGATGAAGGTGACATTGTGCCGCCAAAGATGGGCGAGAGGAGGTTGCGGAGCTCGGGGGTGCACAAGTTCTCAGGGTAGTCAGGTAGAGAGATGAGGCTTGAAGGACTGGCGAACGACAGCTCCACAAAGTCTGAAGAGGGAGATCACGATCACGATCACACACACACACACACACACACACACACACACACACACACACACACACACACACACACACACACACACACACACACACACACACACACACACACACACACACACACACACACACATCAAACATACTTGTACTCCTCTGTTTATGTATGTGTATGTATTGGTATATGTAATAATACCAACACATACACATACACAAGCGATACACGTACTTTTGATTTCGATGTTATAGCACAGTACAACCTGGTCTGGCTTATTTAAACAGTTAGATAATGCAGTGTGTGTGTGTGTGTGTGTGTGTGTGTGTGTGTGTGTGTGTGTGTGTGTGTGTGTGTGCTACCTGAAAGTGATACGACAGTGTCTCCAGCCTCCGGGGCTAACTCGAGCAGATCCTCTGGGTCCTTCATCTTCAGGCTGAAGTAGAGCTCTGCTGCCCCACTGGAACCACCTACAGGACAAACACGGTACTTATGTACTTCACCAGACACCTTCCCTTCTCGTCATCTAGCTTGCCCCCATCCGCTCTCATTGCCGGTCACAACACCGTTCTCACTACAGGATTTGGATTCTCCGACGCGACCAGATACTAAACCCGCTAGATATCCAGTCGGGAGTTGTGAGGCATGGGCGACTGTCTCAGATCGCGTCGTGAGCGGTTCACACTACACGATCGCTGCTCACGGAGAGCGCGCTACAACATGCCTCCGATCTGGGGCTTTTGTCTGCGATTTAAAAAAAACGCATCGGCAAGCGGAAAATAGGGCAGAAATCGTGTAGTGTGAAGTCGACATTACTGGTGGGACTGGGAGGGGTGAAGTTAGTGGTCAAAAGTACTGGTGGGACTGGGAGTGGTGGAGTTAGTGGTCCATGTCTTACTGGTGGGACTGGGAGGGGTGGAGTTAGCGGTCCATGTCTTACTGGTGGGACTGGGAGGGCTTGGTTCATCGTTGGTCGTGACCTCCTCCTCCCCAGAGTCTGGGGACTCGGACTGGGCTTTGAGCTCTGGGGTGCAGCGGGTCTGCTCCATGGAGAACACCATGTCAGCATGCTCCACCATACTGGGAGGAGGGGAGAAAGACAGAGGTCAGAGAAAGAGATAAGGGGGGGGGGGGGGGGTTGAGAGAGAGAGGGGGTTGGGGGGTTTGAATAGTTACCAAGTTAGCATTTAGTTAACCCACTAAGAAGGTAAGACAGACAGAATTAGGTTTACATAGATATAATTAAGGTGAGTGGATAGTTAGACAGTGATATTATATTATTATTAATAACTAGTGCAGGCTGGTCTCTAGTTACCCGAGTATGACGTTAAGACACACAGCCTTAGCTTAAGCATATTTTGTTTAAATACAGTAAAGCTACAGTGAGTGGGCATTTGTTAATAACTAGTGCAGGTTAATCTCTAGTTACCTGAGTATGAAGTTGAGACACACTGCAGTATTATTTTATGTTGAAATAAGGCTGTGGTTAATGGGTATTTATTATGTGCCAATGCAGGTTAATCTCTAGTTACCTGAGTATGAAGGCTGTGGTTAATCTCTAGTTACCTGAGTATGAAGGCTGTGGTTAATCTCTAGTTACCTGAGTATGAAGGCTGTGTTAATCTCTAGTTACCTGAGTATGAAGGCTGTGTTAATCTCTAGTTACCGGAGTATGAAGGCTGTGTTAATCTCTAGTTACCTGAGTATGAAGCCTGTGGTTAATATGAACTAATCTCTAGTTACCTGAGTATGAAGGCTGTGTTAATCTCTAGTTACCTGAGTATGAAGGCTGTGTTAATCTCTAGTTACCGGAGTATGAAGGCTGTGGTTAATCTCTAGTTACCTGAGTATGAAGTTGAGACACACCACCGCTTCGGGCTGAGACGTCTTGCTGTTGTAGAGGACAGTGGCCTGGGTCTCCGCCCACACAAAGCCCCCTCTCTTGGCCAGGAAGCGGTAGGGGCTGGTGCACACCTGACCTTTAGACATCACTGGGGGAGAGGAGGAAAGGATAGAAGGAGAGAGAGGGAGAGAGAGAGAAAGAGAGAGAATGGTCAAACATCGCAGCACGTGTGCACTTACAATTAACATTTTCATTAGTAGTAAACCAGAATAGACAGACACTCTTCTAAGACACGTACAAATGTGTAAGCTCTTGTTGACATGATCAAAGTCCAGTGCATGATGGAACTCGTAGGCTGATCGACCAATCAGATCGTCTGGCTGGTAGCCAACCAACTCTGACACCCTGGAGTGAGAGGGGAGGAAGACATGGAGAATGAAAGAGTGAATAGAAATGAATAGTTTCCAAATTACTTGCAATTGTTTTGTGAAATTTAGAAATTTTTTATTGAGCGAGTACATACTGCTACTAACCCACGTATTCCTTGCAGTGTGTGTGTGTGTGTGTGTGTGTATTTCCACCCACCTGCCCTCGCAGTGTGTGAAGCACAGGTCCATGCTGTGTCTGGTCAGGAAGGTACTGGAGTCCAGCGGGAACTCCACACTGGAGGGGTGAGGAATGGGCTCGCACACCACTGTCATCACACAACCACCGGGGGGCGACAGAGAGGCGTCGCAGCTCAGTGGCCGCATGTGGCCAGTACAGTGGAGGACCTGGTGGAAGACACGGGTTGATATTATCATATAATAATTATACATGTAATATACTACATGTACATGTATAATACCAATACTTAAGATAACACGAATAATAGTTACACATTCAAAAAGAGCTTGCGCTATATAAATAAACATGATTTCATTTGATTTAATGCAAAAAAAATAAATTTATTATTTTAGCATTTTATATTTTATGTTTATATTTAAATAAGTGTGTTCTGAAAATGATTTGTTAAGTTTATCCTGTGATCTCTAAACTGATTATTTCTCAGTCTTTCCACACACTGTGATGGTTACACGAGGGTGTGTGCTGCATCTGCTCCTACTCCAGCGTCACCTAACACAACACAACACTTCAACTAGTCAACAAGAGCTGCTTGCCAATGATAGTCACTGGAATGCTTGGATCCCTTCCCTGCCCGTAAGTGTGTGTGTGTATGTCTGAGAGAGATGGGGGTGATGGTGTGTGTGTGCATGTTTGTGCATGAAGTGAGAAGTGGTGGTTACAGTTAACATATGTTTGTTTTCCAATCTACATCATCCAAATCTACACCAACTACACCAGAGAGAGAGAGATGGTGGGACAGAGATAGAGGCAGAGTTAGAGGCAGAGTTAGAGGGAGAGTTAGAGGGAGAGTTAGAGGGGTAGAGACAGAGATGGAGGGAGAGAGAGAGAGAGAGATGGGGAGGGAGAGAGAGAGAGAGAGATGGAGACAGAGAGGAGACTGAAACCAAAGGGAGATGAAGAGAGCAATCTAAACAGAGAGAAAAGGCGTGCTGACCTTCCAGGAGGCAGACTTGATGTTGACGGTGCGTCCCTTGTCCGTCAGGGTGCTCTTCATGCGCAGGAAGAAGTTCCTCTCCGTCTGAGGCTTAGTTGGATTCTTCTTAGACCCCCCTGCAACAGGACGGGATTAAACAGCTGCATGAGTGAGTGTGTGTGTGTGTGTGTGTGTGTGTGTGTGTGTGTGCGTGTATATCTATATTTACATGAGAAGTGTTAGCCAGCAAAAGGTTAGTCAATCACTTTGATTATTATTATTAGTAGTATTCTTTTATTTTCAATAATTGCTGGTTTATTAAATCTGAAATGTTTATTATAAGTATTTTAAAAGCAGTCAGTTTCTCTCATCTGGTACACACACACTGTGTGTGAGTGTGTGTGTGTGTGTGTGTGTCTGACCTGGTCTGGGGGTCAGAAGGTCACGCAGCTCCTCCTGATCACATGGATGGATGTAGTCGTAAACGCTCTGTCCCAGCAACTCCAACTACACAATCAAAACAACAGCAGCTACAACGTAAATAAATAAAAACAATGTGCGTCAACAACAACGTGATTTAAAGCTTTATCCTTGAGAAGAAAAAAAATGAGGGGGGGGGGTTCAATGATTTTCACATGCCAAAAATAAGTAAATACCAAACAAAACGACACTTCTCTGTCAACTTTAGCACTCTGCTATTGCGAAATCCTCTGACTAAGCTCGTACAATTGTTCCAGCCACAGTCCCCAGTGAGAGCTAGTCTGAATGACGTCATTCAAAAAGGAACAGGCTGGACTCCATTGCAAGTTTGGCTCAGTGAAGCCACGCAGAGAGAACGTGGATGGGACAGGACGTAGACAAAGAGTCCAGGCTTGAGCCCCACAGCATGTCCAGACTGGCTTTGAAGACATGTGACGTGGGCAAAGCTCCCTCGTGCTTTGAGGCCCGGCTCAAACCCATGATAGCTGCATTACTCTTTCTTAATTGATTTTACAGTGTCTTAACTATATTTTACTCTGCCTCTTCATACATCATGCTGCTATTTTACAGCAATATAAATATTATTATTACTCTAGTAAATGAAAAGATAAAAAACAAAACAAACATTGCATTGACACTGGAGTGGTGCCATCTTTGATCCTGATAGTTTGCCCTGTTTTGTTTTGAACCAGAATATCGCTGTAGCTTTTCTGCCATTAAAGTGGCCTCAAGGCCTCAACACAGTCCCTCCAAAAGAACACTTGGGCTTCTTAGAAAACAAAATGTCTTTCTTAAGCTTAACAGGGGGTGTTAATTAGTATGTTAATCAGTATTTTAATTGTTTTTAGTATGTCAATAAGCTTGGCTGTAGGGTTCCTACCTCATTACAGCCAATGCTCAAACACACTTTTGAGTGATGTAGGAGTTACCTGAGTGATGTATGAGTCACCTGAGTGACGTGTGAGTTACCTGAGTGACGTGTGAGTTACCTGAGTGACGTGTGAGTTACCAAGGTGACGTAGGAGTTACCCGAGTGAATTAGGAGTTACCTGAGTGACGCAGGAGTTACCTGAGTGACGTAGGAGTTACCTGAGTGACGTAGGAGTTACCTGAGTGACGTAGGAGTTACCTGGGTGATGTGTGAGTCGCCTGGGTGATGTATGAGTCACCTGAGTTATGTGTGAGTTACTTGGGTGACGTGTGAGTTACCTGAGTGACGTGTGAGTTACCCGAGTGACGTAGGAGTCACCCGGGTGACGTAGGAGTCACCCGAGTGACGTAGGAGTCACCCGGGTGACGTAGGAGTCACCCGGGTGACGTGTGAGTTACCCGGGTGACGTGTGAGTCACCTGGGTGACGTAGGAGTCACCTGGGTGACGTGTGAGTTACCTGAGTGATGTGTGAGTCACCTGAGTTATGTGTGAGTTACCTGGGTGACGTAGGAGTTACCTGGGTGACGTAGGAGTTACCTGAGTGATGTGTGAGTCACCTGAGTGACGTAGGAGTTACCTGGGTGACGTAGGAGTCACCCGAGTGACGTGTGAGTTACCTGGGTGACGTGTGAGTTACCTGGGTGACGCCGATGTGCTTGCAGACGCTGTCTGATAGGTAGATCATGTCTCCCTCCTCTGACATCACCATGACGAAGCCAGCGAGCGCCCGAGGGTAGAACGCATCCATGGTCTCTTCTTCCTCCTCCTCCTCCTCTTCCTCTTCCTCTTCCTCTTCTTCTTTAGACTCCTCGCCTAATAACCAAATGTAAAAAACATTTCAACACAAACATTTTTTAAATGATAACATTTAGCATTCATGCACGCACATAGAAACCAACTACACAGTCATCACACACATCACTACCAAATGAAATCTATTCCTTTTTGTGTTTAAAAGATGCTAAAAGCGTTCCAAAAGCACTCCTAATATCGGAGCCTCGTGAAATACCGCAGTTTGCACCGCGGATCACGTGAGAGACAGCGTGTCCGTCCAATGGGTTTGCGCCAGCTCACCCGTGTTGAGGAGGCGGTGCATGCGCAGGAAGCTGAGGGCAACCCTCATGATGGCCGCCTTGTCCAGGTGGGTAGAGACGCGGCGGGGGAGGGGCAGGCTGTGGGCCAACTCGTAGAACACCTCCGTCTCCTGGCTCCTCCTACTCCTGGCGGCGTCGCGGGATCGCAGCTTCCGCTGGTCCGAGCTGGCCCTGGGAGGAGGGAGGGAGGGAGGGAGAACAGGGAGGGGGGGAGTACGGGGGGAGAGACGAGGAGAAAGGAGACGGGAGTCATTAGTAGGAGTAAACTTCTTGTGATCGTAACAATGTGAATGCCAACTCCACGGATAGGCAGGCTTCCTGATCCAGATAACTCGCAGCTTTGCTGTGAACTCGAGTAACGCCAACTGAACTATCACACCGATAAGACGCAACATCAAAACAATCAGTATTGCTCAACTCTTGACAATCCATCTTTTAATCTCTCTCCTCGGCAACAGCTTGGTGATCTAACAAGCTATCAGACATCCCACACCGAAACAAAACAGCGTCCAAACCCGACCACGGCGGCTGCAGAGAAACACGCGTAACAGACAGACTTCTCTCTAGACGTATATCCTACATGATGGTCATGGTGGGTCCTCTGTCATGGTAGGCTGAATCCATGCAGTGTGGCCCCTCGCTCTTTCTTTCGTTCGTTCTTTCTCTGTCTTTCTGCCTGCATCTCTCTCTCTCCTGCTGCCTCTCACTATCTCTTTATTTACTTTTTGTGCACGGGCCCACTGCACAGAACATAGTTTGGCAAGGAATATAAATACCAGAGGGCCTGGAATAAACACGCACTCGCACTCGCACTCGCACTCGCACTCGCACTCCCTTCCTGCTGTGGCTCCCACTACACAGACTTGTAGCTGGAACGAGTAGATCAGGGGTACACACCAGGCCACATTTAGGTTCTGTTTTTCTCGATGCTAGGCAGCTACAGCAACAGGACAACACTTCTGTTTTAAACGACACCACTCAATCTTCCAGCTCCAGGGCTGCTTTCTATAGGATTCCTCTGTTAGATTTATTTATTACTCAGAATTCTAAAAACATCCAAATATAATTCTCACAGCTGGACAGATAGACAGAATCACTTCTCGTTTCACACAGTATATTCGAAGGAATCCCTACAAATATATGGAAAACTTGAAATGCTTTCGGCTACTGGCACAAGGTCAAAAGAGTCAATGTTGTTTTGCGGGTTGAGAAATCAAGCCAGCCCTGAGGAGCAGACTTTGGTATGTGTTTTCTATAGCATAAGGCCAAAGGGCTCGCATACCGTCGCGGGGACAGGCCGGGGAGGGGACAGAACCGGTTCAAACTTCCTGCTTACAAAATGGAGAAGCTTACATGAATACAGCAGAGGCTGGTGTTATCGTGAACTAAAAGACAAAAGCAGGAAAAACCCTTTTTGAACTTTTTGACCATTCGAACATTGTACTTCCCTTTTGTAAACACACACACACACACACAAACCCACACACCCATACACCCACAGTCATATTTCCCCCTTGACTCCAATGTTGACCAAACCCCATCTTGGTCAGGAGTTCAAAGTTGACTTTCTTCAGAGCATAACAACAGGGCTAAGGGCCCTCTCACCTTCACATCTCAAACCAGAGCCACTGCACTGCCAGCTCGCAAAGAAACACTGACACAATGTTCCAGAAACATAAAAATAAATCAAATGAATACAGGCGTAGTAGCTGCAATATTTAGAACTGTAAGCCCACACCAAAACAACACACACACACCAAATAAAAAACCATTATCTCATGAATTCCTCTGGTCTTTCGGAGGCTTTTCCAAACTAACAAAACACTGCTCTCTGCTAAACATAAACTTGTTGTGTGTGTGTGTGTGTGTGTGTGTGTTCTACATGGCTATCCTCATGGACACAGTCCTGTACTCTGTGTGAAGTAAACCAAGCCAGACAGAGAGACACAGAGAGAGAGAAACCAGCCATAATTCACTGTGAGTGGGGGAAAACAACCCAGCAGCGTATCAGGTGGACTGTGCGTGGGCTGGTACCATCACGTAGAGGCACACAGCTACTGGGCTGGCGGACGAGCCCAAACACGTCCGTTTCCACAACAACAACGTCTTTTGTTGTTTGTTCTTTTCACATGCTGTATTCATCCCACCATCACCAAATGCATCTTTGAGGAGCGTGGGCGGGGCTCAGAGCTACAGGGTCAAACGAGGACACGCAGCTACTCTAGATGTGTTATGCAGTTCTCCTGTTACAAGAACCTCCCTTTAAAGCCTCAGTCAGCTGGTGTGGAGCTGAGCTATATGGTATATCTGCCGTCTATAGGCAGAGGTCAACAGCTGGCCTGACTATAGATAGGCAAAACATCCCAAAAGGTCATGGGCAGTGGCCACATTTCACACAGGTCAATTTAAAGCCGTTACATTATAAAAAGAAAGTTTACTATGCTATGTCCCAACCAGAAGCATCTATAAGGAGTATATGTAGCTATGTCCCATCCTCTGAGCACTGTGTAGGATCCACTTAAAGGGAACTGAGAGTTGTAAATGAGCCAAGGGCAGGAAAGAGCATTACACCTTCTCATGTCAAACACAAACACATATACACAAACACGAACACAAACACACACACAAACACACACACACACACGCAAACACAAATACAAGTACACACAAACGTGAATGAGCTCAACTGGTAGGAACATTAAGTCCTATCTCTGTTGGCACACACAACTGATACATGGTTGGCTGGACTCTGAGAACACTACGATTACGTGTGTGTGTGTGTGTGTGTGTGTGTGTGTGTGTTTGTGTGTGTTTGGAACAGAGCCGCGGAGTGAGAAGGCGTGCGTTTTCAATTGCAATTGTGTGAAAACTCTAGTGAACCCGTGCGTGTGTTTGAATTGTCCTTGATATTTGAACGTGCCATACGTGTTGTCTTGTGCTGCCTGTTCTGAGTTTCTGCCACGGTTGCCAATGTGCCAACTAGTGTGTCTCCTGTGAAAGAGACCTGATCAAAAGCTTCTTATGTAGCACAGCATTATACTAAGTCAATAGCTGCTGCGCACGTGTGTGTGTGTGTGTGTGTGTGTGTGTGTGTGTAAGGGGAGGAGGGAGACCCACAGTGTTGTCCCCAGGAGTCCATAAGATACTGTATAAAAACGCAATACATTTGCAGAGTAACAATGTTCTCTGTGCGCGCACACACACACACACACACCACACACACACACACACACACACACACACACACACACACACACACACACGCCCTTTAAAGTAGAGCATAAGGAACGCGATGTCCTGTACTGCTTTTCGAAGTCCAAGTCCAAGTCTGTGTGTGAAGGAGGGTGAGGCAGTGAGGGCACACACCTTCAAACACAAAACCAGGATCAAAGACAGGTCTAGTGCACTGACTTTCAGCCAGCAGTACAAAGGAAGAAGTTTACATTCTAAATGGTTTCCATCTGAAATCAATTCAGATTATTTTTCTTAAATAATGAGCTGACAAAGTAGTTGTAGCTGGATTTAAAACTAGTGAAACAGCTAGGCTTTAGACAATATGCCTATAAGGTCAATAGCCTCACTAGGCCTATCTATGTTCTATAAACAGCGTGAAGGGACTCGTTGCCGATGTCAATTAATTTAAGTCATCATCATGCAATCTCCGTTTGGAAACTACACTATTAGGTTTATTAGTATCGGTAGTAGTTTGCCTTAAGTAGAAAAGTACGTTCGCTAGTGCCGTCGCACACCACAAATCTTCATCACGAGTCTACCACAAACAAAATGTTGTTGTTAGCGGAGTTGTTTGTCGCGGTGAAACGCCTCTACCATTGAAAGCCGCTTCCCCTCCCCCATCATTCATCGCGGCCACATGCTCATTTGCTCGAGTCGGAACTATAGATCTGTGCATTGAAATGGTAATTATGAGTTTTGGCGTGGATATAGTTTTCCCACGAGTATCGCAAGTCTGCCGCTGACGTTGGCTTTGGTGGGGGTAAGGACTGACTCTAATGGACAAGACAGCACTTGTTCGCTTGAACAACCTTGATTTGCTGATGGCCTGCTCTTCCAAGTATGGTGACCTTTCTTTCTTAAATTCCTAGTTGCAAGGTCAAGTGCATGTCAATAAATGACAAAACAGTTATGAACTAGCAATAGTGGGTCCCTGAGCATGAAGAAACCAAGAAAGGCTTAAATTTAGGGGCAGAAACTAATATTCATCAAAAGTAGGTCAAATGTGTTTATTCGCCTAAATAAAATGTTAAAAGCTAGTTTCATCGAAGTGTAATAAGGATTCTGACACACAAATCTCAATGGTTGAAAATGGGCAAATTACACATTGCTATTTCAAGTAATGACGTGGAACAGGATTAGCCAACTGTAATTGAAATACAAAAACAATTCAAATAGACTACAAAATAAGGCGCTTGACGTCATTGCTTAAACTGAATTAAGTCAACAAAGCCAATTTACTGCAGCAAATTCAGCAGCACAATTAAAAGCAATATACTGTGACAATCAGAAAGCTGGAAATTTCCTTCAGACTCTGGAAACAGATTAATATTTATATGACTTACAATTTATACAAAATATAAATGTACCATAATAACCATTGCTGTTTAGAAAATATAGCCTACACTACACTTCTGGATTGCCCTTTCTGTCCAAAACAAACACTGACTAACACAGCATGCATTTATCTCTGGGCAGATTGACTGCAGCAATGCTCTACTCTCCAGTCTCTCCAAGCCACCGTGGTTTAGCCTAATGTTAAACAATGCCCTAGTGAAGAAGGAAAATGAAGACGGATATCAGCACCAGCTCAACAACAAATACCATAGCCACTGAGAGCACACTTGACAATGCAAAGTGAACAAAAATTTTTTTTTTGGGTTGACTCAAATCCTTTACTAGTTTCATAATTCCCAACCTTTCCAGATGTAGGGTGTAAGGTGTACTGTTGAAGGTTTGATCACTGCCTAGTGAGCATTTTAAAATTGTAGCATTCCGGAAACTCTCTGAGGTGTCTTGCTAACACACAAACACACTTCTCAATGTCTGCCTGGAGCATTAGGGTTTTAAATGTTATCTTCTTTTTACAAAATGTGGGCAGCTGGTCAGCGAATATCACAATAATATTAAGGGCAAGTGCCTACATATCCATATGTAAAATAACTGTTAAAAAACATTGTACATATGGAAGAATAGACACGAGAACTAATAAAATGTATGTAACCTAGAGTAAAGCATTTAATCAAAGTCAGGCGACTTGTGTGTTGATAACATAGTTGCTACTAACTATCAATAATGTCCTATCCCTTAGAATATCTAAAACTAAAATGTTGTTAATGTTTTAAGCTTTGCAACTACTGGATATATTAAACTGAAGGAATAGTTCAACTTAAACCACTGATTGTCTTATTGGGAAAGCACATTACTTTTTGTAATTTTTTTGTTTACGTGAAACGTTCCCCCAATTATAGACTGACTCACAGCATGTTCATTGTAGAAATGCTAGAACTGAGCATTCATTTCTAAGAGACAATTTATGCTCTGGCATCTCTTCCTATTGACAAAAATCGCCATTCTCTTTGGGAGGGACAAAATTGCACCCTTTAACTCTGACTGCCCCTGGGACAGGACATAGTGGTAAGTAAAAACATTCTTTGTTGTTTGAAAGGTGTGCAGACTTGCCATTTATGCATTACCGCAGTTTAGTGGGAACTCCCAAACGAGTTTGTCCAGAGCGCTCTATTTTAGGAGTTTGGGAACACTCTCTTTGGAGACCTCCTGGGTAAACAGCTAAAAGGAGGATAACATAGTGATTCTGATCATTTCGGCACATAAAACCAAAATACCAGTCTTGAATACAAACAGGAAGCCATGAACCACAATTAACAACTTAAATTTTGTAATGTAAACAAATCACATCTCAATCCCTCATATAACCGTAAGACTGACTGTCAACCTCTAAAGACATTCTAGGCTTTGGAATGAGGGGATAGTGCCAGGCCTTTCTATCCAGCCAGTATTATACTTCTTTGATTCCATCATGTTGGCCAATGGCAATTCGGCAACCAAAAACTGTCAGGAATTTAAGATGCAAGACTCTTTTCCAGGCATTTTACGTTAATGGCCATTGTAAACCAAAGCGTACACTTTAGCTAGGCATAGCCAACATTAGAGTGTCGTGGCAATTCGACAACAACCAAGATCGACACTTATCAAAACTAGTCAGGCCGTCAACGTGCAAGAAAATGCAACAGTAAAAAACAGTGTGTTGAGTTAACATGGCACCCCATATTTCCTGGGGGCTGGAGTAATACGATTTGCACAAGGAGGAACGCGTGTTACGAAAAGTTATGAAGTTGTAGACTATTAGACAGGGCTAATTCCTCGCATTGAGTGCCCGGAGTTGGACTATTAGCTCCATTGAAAAAGGCTCACACTTGTAAAGTGCACTGGGAAAACAAGACATGTCAGCCAAGTTGAGACAACAACGGCACAGACAATGGCTCTAATCCCCACGCTTCGAAAGAAAAAACGGCCTATATCTTAAAACATGCTTGAAAAACACCGACATTTTATCCTACCGTTTTACTCCGACGGACTCTCCCTTTGTATCCATTGTATGTATCTTTGAAATCCCCAAATATGTTCTTAGTCGTGCGTTTTTTTCTGGCAAGCGCCAAGGATTAAGATCGAGTCCCCAAACAATTCTTAACCACGCCCCGCGTCATGACACAACACAGGGGTCAATTTCTTCTTCGTCTTGTTTTTTAAATTATTTTATTTACAGTCTACCGCCATCTACTGACTTGCAGAAATAGATAAATACTATTCCAATAATTACAATTAATTTATCATTTTTTATTTATACTGGGTTAACCGACTAAGACGTTTCTTTTCCAGAAGTACCCTTTTTGGCAGAATATATTACAACAAAGACACAAACAAATAAAATAACAAACTGCATTTTATTCAGCAGATTCTCTCATATTCTTTAGTAATATTCTCAAAAAGACATAGTAAAAGGAAACGCAGAGACAAATAATTATGATTAGGGTTTAGAGTTTTAATAACAGATCTCCATATATAAACTTGATACAGTGATGACATTCTGCCAACATTTTCATCTTCATCAGGCGTATATTTTTATGTGTGTGTCTGTGTGTGTCTGTACGTATGTAATAATGCACACGGCATAAAAAAATAAATCAATAACAATACACATGCTATGGTTATGTTTCAGTAAACAGGTGAAATAATAATACAAAAGAAAAACAGTAATGGTATGGAATTGTATTTCTCCCTTGGCATCGTAGGATCAATTAGATTTTATTCATAACGTGTTTTAAATATTATCATAACATAGCATGGCAATAATATAGTGTCAGTGTACATAGAACAAGGCATCAATATCAGGTAGTTTAAGTCTTAAGTGAACTGTAGTGGTAAAAACAACCAAAATGTTGTTGATGGATTTAGAGTTTAACACTGTTAATGCAATTAAAACAATTACTGTTATGACAAACTAGTATTGTGACCTTTTTTAAATATACTAAGAACGTTATCTAGCATGTGAACTAGTATTTTGTCCAGAGCAATATTTAACTTGTACTAGAATTTAAATTATATCCTTCAAAGAGCAGACAGGGAAACAATTCAAACAACCCCAATTCACACCACGGAATAAATAGCTTTTCTTCAAGTTGTCACAGTATGCCAACACCAGTTGTTTCCAACAGATTGGAAACAGGCTGGATAATGTATTGTAACCAACAAATCATGTGATTCTTCCAAAATGTTCGAACGTATTGTGGAAATACAGTTTAGGGTTGAGTTCTTGTCTCATTTCATATCCTTTTGGTTCATGTGGGCTAACTGCAGTGTTTCAGCAAAGCGGTGAAAAATACATGATAATAATGGTAATTCATTTCAAATGGTTCGCCTAATTCATCTGATTTGCATGTGGCATTCTCACTTTACACCATTGGGTATCCAAGACTCATTCAAATCAAATCAAGCATGCTTTGTAAATTGTAACAATTTTTAAATAAGACTATCTTTGCCAAGGTGTGTCCTTCATATGGTCCAGTAGCTAAAGCGATCCATTTGGTCAAAACGGATATTTGACAAATGAAAACAATTACTATGCAGAATCAGTAGCTTGGCATTAGACTTAAAATAAGGTGTTTAGCTGTTACAGTATGCTAGAAAATACAAGTCAATCTGTATGAAACTAACTGACAAAATTATCAAAATGCAAACCAAAAAATGCAAACGACTACCTTCTTCCATATGCCGTATCACATCTGGCCAATCAGATGTACCTTTGGAATCTCGAGCGAATCGGGGCTTTCCTAACGTCTAGACAGGGCTTACACATCGTGCCAGACAGAGCTGTGTGAAGAGCATTGCTTCACATGGAGTTGAAACAATAGGCTGTAGATTTATTGAACGTGCAAAATCTTGCAAGAGGCATTGGAAGTGCAATAGGTCTTGTGTTAGCCTGTGTTGAGTGTATATGATTTGACAGCACACACGTCTGTGCGTATAACGTGGTTGTAATAAGTGTGTTTGGGATGAGTCAGCCGAGTACAGTGGGTGATCACGGTGTGTGTGTGTGTGTATGTGTGTTGTGAGTCTGGGCATGCACAAGCGATTGACACTCGTGTGTGTGATTGAGTCTAAAGGTACTGTACGAGTGTTTGAGTTTTATGATAAGGAAAAGTAGTTTCGGTCTATAAGAGATGTCAGATTGCTGAAATGTAACAGTTAGCAGTCATTTTGAAAATGACTCTCTGCACAGGAATAAGATCATCTTTGACATAGTACAACCTACCTCAGTTCACACACTGCCCCAGCAAAACACAAACAAATTGAAAAGAACCCCAGCAATGTCGGTTTGAAATGCAACCAGGTCTACTTGATAATATTCAAAAACAACCGTACACCACAAACGTAAAAACATTTTGAGGTTTGTTAGATATTGCTGGACCAGAGTGCAAACATCTGAAATGCTTTAATCCCCAAAAATGACTTGAATTAGACATGGATTCTTTCAGTTTGACAAACTGTGGAACTCTTGTCGCGTAAAATAAAAACACATCGACATCTTCAAGTTCCCTAGACAACGGACATTCATTTTTTTCACTGTGGTCATTATGTACAATATAAGGATCTTCATATATTCATAGTAGTATTCTGCTTTTGCATTTTTTTCCCACCGTATTCCACCCCTCCACCCCACCCCCAGTTGTTACATTATCAATATACGTTTGTCCTTTCTGTATTTATAGAGCATCTTCATTATTTACAATATAAATTACTACACAGTTCTTTGAGAGAATAAATAAATAAAACACAACGGCCGTGGCTTTGGGAGTTTCTTCGCAGAGGGGAGGTGGGAAGAAAGGACGGGGGGGAAAGGAGAGAATGAGAAAAAAACAAGAAGAGTAGCCTGTTTGTCATTGACGCATTTTGATGAGAAGTAGAGGGTGAAAAATCCTTGTTTTCCCTCTGTAGTCCTTCTAGAGAGGAATTCTGTGAGGCTGTCAGGAAGGGGGGCGGAGGGGGTAGGAAAGGAGGGAGGAGATGAAGCTGGGACAACGTGTTGGGAACGCGCGGCGGGGGTCAAAATACTGGAATGGTATCAGCGGAGCAGGTCATTGGTCAATGCCCCCCCCCCCCCATTTCAGTTCATGTGGGGGGTGGGGTGGAAGAGGGTGGATGACAGGAGGAGGGTGGGACAGGTACAAAGCTTCTCCCTCAGCTATACAACGGTGCCACTTGGAGAGTTCCCGTTCTGTGCTGTCAAGTTCTGGAGGGGAAAGTAAAAGAGGAGACGGATGAAGAGACAGATGACGACGAGGTGGAAACAATGTTGAAGGAAAACTAATCTCTCATCTGAACCCCGGCCCTACGGCTCCACTCACTCAGTAATAACTAGCAAACGATTATTACTTCTATTCCACTCTCCTCGAGATATTCATTTCTGACGTGTTTATACTGGTGAAAAAATAATAATCGTGCATTTACTAACATCCATGAAACGACATTCTACGCTCGCTGTTCTCCACTTACTGCCTTGCCCCAGCTAAACCTAAACTAGCCTAAACTATGGACCTACCTCTCTCCTCTAATTCGCAATTCCGACTCACTTTCAATCTTTCAATCCCGTCTTAAAACCTTAAATATCTTTTCTCCCTAACCAACCCTAATTAACTTTGTTTAGAGACCTGTTCTGATTATATTCTGTCCTTTTCGTTATTCCTTAACTTAGTTTGTTCTGTTGTTGCTCTCTTTCTGTTCTCCCACTACCTGTTTAATTGTTTATTATCTGTCTATTTGTTTGTTGCCTACATTGTTATCTTGTGAAGCATCTTTGGGTGTAAGTAAAGTGCTATAAAAATACAATTAATTAACATCATCATCGTTATTATTATCATTATTATTATCATTATTATAATAATTACTATTATTCATAATGAACTACGTTCTACGCTGTCGTCCACGTACCGCTTTGCCGGGCCTCGCCCAGGTGCATATGAGCCCCTCCTGGCAGGCGGTGATGATGCAGTCATCCATGAACACCAGGACGGTGAGTCTCTCGTGGGCGATCTTCTTGCACACCAGCGGCTCCAGCAGGGGCACCTCGTGCATGCGCGGGCACAGGGTGGTGCCCAGCACCTTGGCGGCGTCCAGCCGGCTGCTCCCGCGCGGGCCCCCGCCGCTGCCCGTGTTGATCTTGTCGTTGCTCTTGCTGATGTTGCCCAGGCTGTGGTAGCGCTTGTGCTCCTTCTCCACGCCCGAGGAGCCGGAGCCGCCGCCGGACCCGGACTTGTCCGACTTGCGGTCCTGGAGCGACAGCGTGGCGAAGCGGCCGATGCTAAAGGGAGTGGCGTTGGTCCCGCCGCCGGTGCTCGCTCCTCCTCCCCCTCCTCCTCCACCTCCGCCTGTGGTGCCTCCCGTAGTGCCTCCCGTAGTGCCCCCCCCTCCTCCGGCGTCCGCGCTCGTCCCCTTGGCGACGGTTGCCACCGCCGGGTGCGGGAGGGAGTTGGAGCGCGAGAGCGAGCGGGGGAGGGGCAGGGGCAGGGTGGCGGGAGGGATGGAGGAGGAGTTGGAGTTGGCGGTGGCGAGGGGAGGGTGGTGGTGGCCCTCCACGGTGCTGTTGACCACCAGGCCGCTGCCCGAGGTGGAGAGCGGGGGGCCGAAGGTGTTGGTGATGGCGCGCGACAGGGGCAGCCGCGGGTACAGCACGTCGTCCGTCAGGTCCCACAGGCAGAACTGGGTGTCCTGGCCCACGGAGCCGAAGCGGTAGGTGACGGACGGGGAGCCGCCGCCCTTGGAGCTGTGCCTGGACAGACGGGACAGCGTGCTGCTGGTACGCACCCGGCCGAAGTGCGTGGCGGGCGCCGCCGACGCCGCCACGGGGGGAGGGAGAGGAGGCTGGGGCGCGGAGGTCGGCACGGGCGGCGGTGGCTGCTGCTGCTGCTGTTGTTGAAGGGGCGCCCCCTGGTGGAGGTCCTCCTCGCTGCCGCTCAGCTCCATGGGCTCCTCGTCCTCCAGGGAGGTGGTGAAGGGGTCAAAGGCCACCACGTTGACCCAGGACTTGTGGCCGTGACCCCGGGCCACCACGCGGCTCTCGGCGAACGACCACACGGTCACCAGGTCGTCCTCGCCGCCCGTGGCCAGGTACTTCCCGTCGGGGCTCCAGGACACGCAGAGCAGCCCGCCGAAGTAGCTCTTCATCACGCCCTGCAGCTCCATGGAGTCGAAGTGGAAGACGCGCAGGCAGCCGTCCTGGCCCACGCACGCCACGTGCACGCCGTCCGGCGAGAAGGAGAACTCGTTGAGGCCCCCCTCGCCCACGGCCCAGCGCAGCAGCGGGTTGCGGGGCGTCTTGGTCTTGCAGGAGTAGACGGCGAAGCCCTCGCCCTGCCGGAGGAGGGAGTACTGCGGCGCGGCGGTGCCGCACGGGTGGTCCACGTTGTACAGGTAAAGATGGCCGCTGGCGTGGGAGGCCAGGAAGAGGTTCTCCGACTTGGGCAGCCATTTTAGACACGTCACCTTGGACTTGTCTATCAACCTCTGGAGGATGGAGGGGTTTTTAAGGGAAGGCAAAGAAGCAGGGGTGGGGGACAGAGAGGGACGGGTGAATATTGAACCAAATAAAAGTGAATACCAAGAGAAGCTAGAAGCTGGTATAGTCATTACATCACAAACCTTCCACATGAAAATAAATCAAGCATTTAAAGACAAACACTAATAGGATATTTTTTAAACCTTAGGAAATAATTGAAAATAAGTGAAAAAAAAAATATATAAAAATTTACAGGAACGCATTATGGAATTTTGAATTTTGTGCTTCACAGTAAAATAAAATGAATTCTGCCGATACAAAAGCACTGCTGAAATCTTTTACTAATCAGGTAAATGTCATACGCAACATGCTTGGCAAACAAAGACGACAGTGCTTTGTTTGTTCTCCATGTAGACAAAAACGCGCGTATACACACACACACACACACACACACACACACACACACACACACACACACACACACACACACACACACACACACACACACACACACACACACACACACACACACACACACACACACACACACACACACACAGGATAAGGTAGCAAAGGTCCAGAAAGAGAATGTGTATTATGAAAAAGAAGGATGGAGAGAGAGAAGGGACAAAGAGTGAGAGAGAAAGGGAGAGACAGGTAGAGGACAGAGTAAGACAAGAAAGAGCAGGTGGGTAATGAGGGGATGCCCATGTCCCCACACACTCTGAAAGAGAGTTAAAACAGCTCAAACGCAACTCCTTCGCTCAGTGGTTGGCACTGTTGCCTCACAGCGAGAAGCTCCTTGGTTCAAACCCCAGCTGACCTGTCTGTGTGGAGTTTGCATGTTCTCCCCGTGTTTGTGAGGGTTTGTGTGGGTTTCCACCGGGTGCTCTGGTTTCCTCCCACTTACAAAATATGTGTTACTAATCCTATCAGTGCCCTGACTAAAGCACTGCCAATAAAACTGGAGTCTGTGTGTCTGATCTGTGTGTGCAAAGGTCTGTTGCGATATGTTGGGTGAGCAAGTCTGGTGCAAATTGGCTGCCGTGGTATCACCCAGACTGATTGTTGTGTGTGATAGCTGTCTGTCTGTGTCTTCGTTGTGTGTACCTAATTGGCGATCAATTTGTAAAGCGCTTTGAGTCCAGAGAAAAGCGCTAAAAACTAAATCCAATGAATTATTAATTATCGTCAGGCTCACAGACTCTTCAGTCCAGTTGGACAGAGCCAAACAAGACAAGAGAGACAACAGGACACCTCGAGAGGACAACCCCAAAACGATCACCATTATCTCCATTTCAAACAATGACAAAGTGAAGTCAGTCTTCTCCCATCGTCTAGACCGCTGCATTGACAGCCATCAAACAAGCGTTGAGTCACAGCTAAACACCGCAAGCGTGAGTTTTAAAAGTGAGGAAGGGCAAAGGATGTGTGTTTTGGTTCTTAAATAGACGTGCTATTTCGGGGGTGGTGGTGAGACAGCATTGGGACTGTGTTGTCAGTTGTGGATCGCGGTTTCAAATTGTACAACGTGGAAAAGAAGTAGGTCTTACACTTTCCAAAGAACACTGGACAAGGACTGTGTTAATTGGTGACTCTAAATTGCCCGTAGGTGTGAATGAGTGTGAGTTGTTGTCTGTCCCTAAACGTCGGCCCTGTGATAGACTGGCGACCTGTCCAGGGTGTACCCCGCCTCTCGCCCTGTGTCCGCTGGGATAGGCTCCAGCTCCCCCGTGACCCTGTACAGGATAAGCAGTAAAGCTAATGGATGGATGGACTGGACAAGGAGAATGCTAATGTGGGACCGTGCCTTACTCGGCAATTTTTATATCCCCCCTCCCCCGGTGAGATAATATCAGGATGAAAGATTAAAGTACAGAACTTTACCACGGTAAACACCACGCACGCACGCACGCACGCACACACACACACACGTATCTCACCTCCTCGTTGAAGAGCTTGCTAGTCTCCTTCTTAATGGGGTCCAGGTACTGCACCTGCCCAGCGGAGAAGCCCACTATGAGGGCTACGCTGTCGGCCGTGGCGGAGTACTGGTTGAAGTCGTGACAGGTGGGCTGGGTGCCCTTGTAGATCCTCTTATCTATCGGTTTACTGAGGTCCACCGCCTTAGAGAGAGACAAAACGACGCGGAAAGGAGAGAGAAGGATTTTGGGTACTTTGGTGGGGTAGTCTTTGCCTGGTACATACAATGTAAAGTCTAAAACTGTTGCTGTATGCTGTATATGTAAAATGTATGGAGCCACAGAATGTGAAGTGGAAATAACATTTAGGCTGAACGCCAGGTGTAAGGGAAAATTTGGCATCCTCATGGACGTTCAAGCCTAAGCTGTTGGTCCAATGTGAGGGAAGGGTCAGAGTGAACGTCAGGTTAGCAAAAAGAGAGCATGTGCTTACAGCAGATAATCAAAGAGATTGTATGTTCCTTTCGGAGACACTGAGTGTGTCTCTGCCATAACATGCAGATGTTTGTACGCGTACTTTTCAATACTGGGAGTTAACACATGTTCCCTCGTGACCAATGGGATGATTTGTTTAGTTTAAGACCAATATAATCGTGTCAACCATGTCAACTAATTAGAACTTACTCTGTCAATGGACCGAACCGACTGTAGTAATTTCTATGTGTACAGACTCTGACTGTGTAGTCATCAATACAATTGTACTTGATCACTGTTTGTTTCGCTCTGTTTAATTGGTTAGTTTCTGTTATAGATTATCCATTATCCATGACACAGGCGAGGCAATTCCTCTAGCTGAATTCAAAAGAAAAAGACTTATATGATAGAGTGGAGCATATTCACAACGTAACGCAAGTTGAAACTCTAAAACTCTGGTACCAAGGCAACCAACATATATATTGGCAAGTTTGAAAAACAGGGTTTCAAAAACAACAGCAGCTGCTTTTCATCAATAATACAATTCAAACACAATTCAAATAGCATTCGCAAACGTTTAAAATCTTACAGTATAGTTATCCCTCCTGGGTCTTTTTCTCTGCTGCACATAGAAATGAATGACAATGTCTACTTATCAAATCACTGAGGTAACGAACTACGCTTTTCCTATTAACTTATTTCTTTTGAATATTTTTTATATTTAGGCAGCCGTTAAGAATGATATTTTCTACTTCAGCCACATCAGTTAACTCAATTAAAACACCTGCCATTTAATGTTTGTCTGCACCTTGAAACAGAGTGGCGTTATCAGAGTATAATTATGCTACATACTGCTACATAGTAATTGCCTATACTACATGACGTGCAACACAATTTAATCAAAAATGATTAATGATAATGATGATGATGATGTTGCAATGGATTAGTCTGAGGTTAAGTTTTTAGTAAATTATTGATTTGGATGTTTTTCTTTATAAACTAAATGATTCGTATAAATAAAAAGATGCCCCTGGCATAGACAAAAAAAAAGTAATAACGAAATTACCATAAAGTATATAGGCTCATCCAAGTACCTTACTAGCAACAAATAGCTTGGTAACGGTATCCCATCAGGTTAGCCTAGCAAAATTGGCTAACGTTAGCCTGGTGATCATTCAATCGCAGTGATTCTGGCTAATAAAACCCCTTACAGTGACGACTTACCTTCTTAATATTTGTGTAGGTGTAAAAATACAATTCTCTGCCTATGTTGAAGCAAACTCGCTCGGATTCCTCGCTCGGGTCCTCAGGCTGTAGCTTGACCATGGAGACCCTGACAGGGGGGAGGAAGCCCGCCGGAGAGGAGTTGGCTGCGGCATTGGAAGACGAGGAAGCCCCGGGCCCCTGCACCAGACCTACCCCTCCACCGGGTATCGAACCCGGTCCACCCCCGGGGCCCAGCGTGGCTCCTGCGGATGGACCCCGTGGCAGTCCGCCCCTCTGTTGCGAATCCGAGAGCGTGAGCAGCTTGTAAAAACCCTCTCTGGTCCGGAACTGGGATTTAATCTCATTGATATCCTTCAGAGCGCCTCCATCTCCGGCCATTTTTAGTACAAACAAGCCGCACAGGAAATCGACAGATTTTGACCTGGATATAATAGGTTGTAAAAAAAACAAAAAAACAAAAATTACAAGGAAAATGGGAGCTACTGTTATTACAGCTGTGTCTATGGTGATCTGTTACAAGAGGAGCTCAAGAGACTGCATGCCCAAGATGTGGTTATTTTTCAGAAGCAGTGAAGGAGACCGCAGCAATATTGTGAAGTGTAATAAGGAGAGCAATGGGATTGCCTGTGCATGGAATGCGAACCGTGTTTAATAAGTAGGCTACCAGTAGACTTGCAGATACAGACCTTCTCAATAGAGCGTCAGAGACTCCCATACAATATCAGATATCGACAAGCTTAAAAATATCAGGGTTTATCAACACACTAAAAAGTTAGTCGTAGATGTTTATTCTTATCGTTGATACACAGTATTAAAATATGATAATGTTGTCTCCTTTTCAAAGTATAGCCTATCCATGTTAAAGTTAAGCGGTCTTAACTAAATTAAAAACCAAAAGCTATTTATATGGAATCACTTGAGAAAGTAATTGCAGTTGAAATCAGCTGTTCAGAACCATATATTATTTATTACTATATGATTTTTGGAAATGCACATCCACGATCTTCTTACCTAAAGGTGTAAGCCACTACAGAGCAACAGGTAAACACACCACTTTGCGGTCACCAACATTTTCCAAAGGATGAAGGACGTACAGGACGTGTTGCAGAGAAGTCATGGCCGTTCACAATGGGGGCACTGTCCCCCTCAGAGTTCAGGCATATTTCCGTTTGGTCTGCTAACTTGGAAATTCGAGTATAGAAATGGTTTTGCATAATTTTGTAATATACTAGTCAATACAAACTTTACGCTGTCTTGCATTCCGAGTTTTAGCCAAGCCCATTATCAATATATTTTGAAAGGCTGCAAGGAATTCCTTTGTTGAAAATACAAAAAAAAGATTGAGCAATTCTATTGCAAGTTACTTTAAAAACACACCAACAACTACCCAACTACCCACCATGAAATCACGAAAGCCCAAACTTAAACTCTATTTGCATTTACCACCAATGTGTACCATTCCTATTTGTGTGCGTGTCGGTGTGTTTGTGTGCGTGTGTGTGTGTGTGTGTGTGTGTGTTTCCAACTCTACAGGCCAACATTGTGCTTGTTCTCTTCTCTCTCTCCAGCACTGAATTCTTAAAAGCACTCAACCAGCATGATTGTTTACTACAGGAGTAAAAAGACCATTCAGCTATTGTGCATCGCATGAACTCTTTCAATTTGAATTAATAGATCTCCGTTTTTTATGTTGTCTGAAAGCAAGAACCATGAGGAGCTAAGCCACCGTCCAGGTTACCATGCAAACATTTAGCAATGAAACTAAACAAGAAAACGTAATTCCTCAAAAACAGGCCAATTGGCCATGGATTAAAAAACTATCTGGGGGAGTTGGGGCTCTATGGACACAATTAAGTGTTAAGGTGTCAGCTGTTAAGCCAACACTCAGCCCACATGTTAGTACAGTATGGTGTGTGTGAACTAAAACTAATTGTTAAACAGTCGCTATTTTTTCTTTATTTTATGTATTCTGTAGTCTTTTTACACAAGCATGGTCAGGGCTCTAACAAATCACTAAACGAAGCTGTTTGCAAATGTCAGCTAAATTTGGACACAGATGGGCTTTGAGGACAATGTTTGGAAAAATTGGTGTAAAATTCACAGAATTTTATCAACTCTCTAATCCCACCTCATATATTAATGATATCCTAGACTATTTTATCTAAAATAGGAATATAACATTTAGTGTTAAACATGAAGAAATTAAACAGACGGGTTGTTTTCACAGTTCTATTCATGTATTTTTTCCTGAAACCTTTGACTTTATAGAGAAATATGCAGACTTATACCAACAGATAGTTTGGCCCGAGGGAGCAACATCAAAAGATTCCATATACAGGCAGGGGCAAATAACTTTCCAGTCAAAACAATTATATGTTTGAATAATAAATTATAGAAGACGTGTCTGTTTCTGTCTCAATAGTCATTACAAAATATAGTATAAAAAATTGAGCCCTCAAATTATGTGGGTGCATGACACCCCTGCAGACAAGAAGATGTGGGCTGCTACAGTACAATAGACATGTAGCAGAATCCTTATTTCTATGGTCTTACTGTAGAGTCACCTTCAGCCCAGTCTCCATAAGCCAAGTCTCCGGCTGTGATTTAAGAGTCTGTTTGATTTGAA
This sequence comes from Galaxias olidus, assembly GCA_026901105.3. NCBI lineage: Eukaryota > Metazoa > Chordata > Actinopteri > Galaxiiformes > Galaxiidae > Galaxias > Galaxias olidus. The sequence continues at coordinate 258,704 of JAPMUY010003509.1, forward strand.
TATGGGTCGTCTGGCTCACCATATCTGGCTAGGATGATGGAGGATGATTTCAATTTCCAGGGGGATTAGGATGACACGGGGATCACTGGGGGGCGGGGGTCAAGGGTCAAATATAAACCTGACGATCAGGGGACAAGGACGTAGTTCTCTGCAATCTCCAGGATGTACAGGTTACACGGCCCTGATTGGTCCTCTGTCTGGCGTGTTTCCATGACTACGACCCTGCATTGGGTCAAAACAAGGATGGTAAAACACGATTACCTGCTATTGAGTATACGTTTTTGTTTGTTTGCTACACTTAATTTGTAATACGGCAAATGAGTGAGGGTGTGACTGGGTGAACTTGTCCCTCTGTTCTCCTACAATGTGCTTGTGTGTGTGTGTGTGTGTGTGTGTGTGTGTGTGTGTGTCTATAGCTACCTGTCTGATCCGACCAGCTTGAATGTTTTCTTGGTGTCAGTGTTCTCCTGGAGTGACCTCACTGAAACCTTTCTCCTCTCCTCTGCCAGCCATGACGCCACACTGCCAGCAGAGTCTCCTCAAAATACACTGGGGACAGGCAGGGAGGTCAGAGGACGAGGGGGAGAGAGAGAGGGAGGGGGGGGGAGGAGGAGGAGGGAGGAGGAGTGGGAGTCAGGCATGAAGGTCAGAGGACGAGGGGGAGACAGGCGTGGAGGTCGGAGGATGAGAGGCAGACAGGTAGGCAGGTGGGTGGAAGAGGGAGAGACAGGCGTGGAGGTCGGAGAACGAGGGGGAGACAGACGTGGAGGTCGGAGGATGAGGAGGAGACAGGCAGGCAGGTGGGTGGAAGAGGGAGAGACAGGCGTGGAGGTCGGAGAACGAGGGGGAGACAGGCGTGGAGGTCGGAGGATGAGGAGGAGACAGGCAGGCAGGAGGAGGGAGGAAGGAGAGATAGGCAGCGCGGTCGGGGGAGGAAGGAACAGAGAAGAGGGGGATAGAGCAGCATGGCGATGGGGGAGGAATGGTGGGAGTGGTATGGAGATGGATAGGGAGAGCAAGGGAGGTTGCAATATAGGGACACATGTGCGTTGGCATATACAGGTAGAATAGTCAGGTGTTCGGAGAGATGATAGGGAAGAGGCAGAAAATTATAGAAAACAAACAGTTCATGATGATAGAGTAAAATAGAGCGTGCATGAGGGAGGGATGGAGAAACGAGATTGCAGGAAAATGAGAGGGAAAGAGAGAGAGAGAGAGAGAGAGAGAGAGAGAGAGAGACTAGATGAGAAACTGATAATTAAGTAATTATTGGGCAGTTTATGTAAATCTCACTCTAGCTAACAATGACTCTCCTAATTTTCCTATCCATGTAATTTCAATCAGCAGCCTATCCGTTGACGGTTTACCGCTTCTTTGTGCAAGCTGTTTATTATTTGTCCTGTCACCAAAACAGGGACCAGCCGTTCTCACCTACAGCCTCCACATCAAAAGTGAAGACAATCTCAGAGGGAAGCGTCTTGTGGATCTTTGGCGCCCCTCCAGGGTAAATTAGGTGAACTGATTCTGAAGATAGGCAATGAAGAAAAAACGTCACTAGCTATAGGGATATGAGAAAATGTCTGGGTTTATGTATAACAAGCTTTTCATATTCGTTTCTACAATATGCACCGTAGCCTACCTATCACACACACATAGCACAGACATTTTTACAAAAAGGTCATGTTTATCGACTTACTTTCGAGAAGGACTAGCAGTGAGCTGTTGTCTAGCTGGTTCACCTGCACTGTTTCGGGGCAGCGGTTCTCTGAAAATGCCAAAACAAAAGCCTTGGTAAAAAAGGAAAGGAACTAAAAAAGGTTCTGGAAAATATATATTTTTATGAACCTATTATGTCAGCTATCACGTCTACATCCTCATTTTGGACAGGTTGGCAGGCCGTCAAATAATGATGATTTTAACGGTCTTGACATGAGACATATCAACAGTCAAGCTCCAAATAGGCGGTATTACCAATGATGAATTAATCATTAATTAATAACAATTACCCCCCCCCCCCCCTCCCCGACACACACGCACACACACACAATAGCCCCCACCAAAATGAAATTACGGAATTTGATTGACACAGTGTGAAACCAGGCCAACTAGTGTTGACCGTTGACCTACCCAGGCCTACGCTGGTGAACCAGGAAGTGTTGGAGTTGAGGTTGATATTGTTCATGATGATTGGCTGATCGGGGCTGCTACCCCGTGACGCGCCGATACAAACCAATGGGTACTCCTGTTGAGGCATGACCACCATCTGAAACACTCGCACCGGGCTGGGCAAGGGGAAATCAAAGTGCTGCAAGGAACAGAGAAAACTTATCAGATGGTATTCATGTTTGGGGACAGAGAGACGCCCACATTGTGGTTTTGCATTGCATTGCATAGCTCACACACACACACACACACACACACACACACACACACACACACACACACACACACACACACACACACACACACACACACACACACACAGTATTGAGTATTTAAAAAAATACAAGAGGAAGTTAACAATATTTCATGGCTTCGTTGATGATCGTATTTGTGTATTGTAGTTTGGGAGTTAGGGCTTTTTGGCTCTGTAGTGTGCCAAGGAGCTATACAGCTTTATCATTCCCTAGTTTATTAAATAACTCCTGTGCTTATTACCAGAATAGTAAGGGAGGTGTCAGTAAATAATAATAAAAAAATTATGTAAAAAAATAAATACCGTAATGTAAATCGTGGTTTAATATTGTTTTAAGTACCTTGATGAGCATGAACTTGTGCATGGGCTCGTACCACTGTAATAACAGCACACTGGACTCCAGAGCACAGCAGAGAAACACACAGGCTCTCTGTGGTATCCCAGCTGGGAGGAAAGGAGGAAGTCAAACAGGATCATATTAACAGACACTTAAAGGAATAGCTCTCTATTTTTGGTTGTTTCATTTTTAGTTAAATGGTCAGCAAAGTAGCTAAACAGGAAAGCATAATTACTCAAAAACATCCCAAATTAATGCATAAAATATCTGGAAGAGTATGGACAACTCCAGGAATTCAGGTTGCACATCCAAATTAGTGAACAAGCCTTTAAAACGGGATGGAAAGCTCAATTGATAGAACAATAATATCAAGGCCACAAATTGCAAAATACATTTAAAGTTTTAGTTTTTTGTTTACGTGTAGAAATAAAATCTTGAGAAATACAACTAGACTGGTGTCATATGTTCTCACCCACTGAGCAGGTTTTGCATCCTTTGGTGTCTGGTATCTTACAAGACACTGCGTACTTCCTGCAAACACAAGAAGTGTATTGATACACGTACATATTCCTAAAAAAGGCAATGATATTTCTGATTGTGTACGCGCTGTGTACAAAGGTATTCTGTCGGTTACCTAGGTAACAACCTGTGTGTCGGCAAGGCGACCATTCTCTGGTCCTTCCGTGCCTGCTCATACAGTTCCTTCAGCGAATGGGAGTGGAGCTGGGACGATTTACCTTTAAAGAGAGACAACAGCAAAATTCAGATTCCAATCAGACCATGTCAACTAAAGGCCTGCTTTCAACACATTCACAACATAGTAGTTTACACGTCCTAAAGTTAGCGTTAGCGTGCGCCACAGTGGCTTGTCCACAGTGGCTGAGTAGCATGTTAGCGGTTACTCACCAGATACTGACATTAGGACATTTGAAATGGTGTAAACCCACATGCACTTCCCGGGATAGAGCTGAGAGTGGGGACCAAACAGGAGGAGGAGAACATGTGTTCATTGAGATGGGTAGGAAAGACAAAAGCAACAAAGAGACAACCATGACAAGACAGAAAAAAATAAGGGGAGGTCAATTTTAGTCATTTAGTAGACGCTAAATCGAATTACAATGCGATTACAGGGAGTGTCCCCCTGGAGAAATGTAGGGTTAAGTGCCTTGCTCAAGGGCACATTAGTGGTGGTGGGATTTGAACTCATGACCTCTAGGTCACCATGTAGCAGTCCTACCCACTAGGCAACCACCATGCACTCGTATGTACTGTATCACAAGATGAAGCTAAATCATCGCTCTCAACTAAGATTAGAATGGACTACGGAGCCTTTGATGAATTTAGTCAATGTCGTGTGATTGTGACAACCAGAGTTGACTGACCAGTTCCATGGTGGCTTCAGTGCCGTTGAGGTTCAGGGTGTAGATGCCCTCCTCTGCCCCCAGTATCAGATGCTGGTCTGGAAGGGAAGGGAGTGGAGAGGTAGGGTGGTCAGACCAGGACCAAAGTGAAAGCTAATATGTACAGTCTGTACTTATGAATATGTTTTCAGTGGTAGTTATGTGAGGTACGCCCATTGTTACTCGTAGTTGGAATTGGCTTGGGTTTTCACATCACATTTCTTTTGAATATAAACGTCTCAGTAATCGTCTTTTCAAGGAGAGTAAACAAACGTCATGGTGGCTATGACCGCTGGGATCGCTGTCGGTTCCAAGCTATCCTTAAAATACCACAGCATGCACAAAGTTACTGTCGGCGAGTTGTCAGGGTGCACAGTTGTGGTTTCCATGCCAACCTTTGGTAGTGGGATGTTCCCAGATGGTCGAACAGTTGATTTTAAGAGGGCACCCGTGGAACACTTTTTTAAAATAGATCTGGAACAAAACAACAGTCATCCGTGTTTATTTTACAGCTAGTTTATCATTTAGCCTCATCAAAGTTCACCTAAAACAAAGGTACATCTGTTGGAAGTTATCAGTCCTGCACACTCGCAGAAAATGTATCTTGTGCTTTTACAGAAAACAATAAACAAAAAGGGGAAAATATTGAGTGAAAATGAAGTTGTAAGTGATTGATCTTACAAGAGGCTTCTTGATGACAGGACTAAGACATTCCACTTGCTCCTGAAACAGAGGCAGAGGTCATTGCGTTTAGGGCAGAGGTCATTGTGTTTAGGAAAGTTCAAATACTATCCTAGAAGTAAAATAGCTGTGGTCTAAAAAGGGTTTCTGTAACACAATTTTTTGTGAGGGTGAGGTGACCTGTCTGAATTGTTGTCTCCATAGTTGGAGAGGGTCACCTGTCTGAAATGGGGTCTCCATAGTTGGAGAGGGTCACCTGTCTGAATTGGGGTCTCCATGGTTGGAGGGGGTCACCTGTCTGAAATGGGGTCTCCATAGTTGGAGAGGGTCACCTGTCTGAAATGGGGTCTCCATGGTTGGAGAGGGTCACCTGTCTGAAATGGGGTCTCCATAGTTGGAGAGGGTCACCTGTCTGAAATGGGGTCTCCATAGTTGGAGAGGGTTACCTGTCTGAAATGGGGTCTCCTGCGTGGGTCTTTAGGGGGCAGCATGGGGGGTAGGAGGGGATCGGGTGGAGGGTCGGTAGGTCGGGCTGTGAGGGTCAGTGGATCTGGAACATATGATGATATTACATAAACATGACCTCTACGTGAACATTTGACATGATGAAAATAAATTGAGTGGGGTTACAGAAATGAGGATGCTTGCTTTTTCAGATCATATGATATTTATTATATAAACAAATAGTGGGATGAATCTTACTTTTTGATACACACACACACACACACAAATATTTCTATAATAATTCATAAGGGTTTGTTTAATATACTGTATTATAACCTTCTGATAACGAGACTGACCAAGTTTCAATACATACATTTTATTCTGTATATATTTTCTATATAATATATATACTGTATATAATTCATGTGTGTTTTTTTTTATTACAGACTGATAACGAGACTGACCAGAGTTAACGTGTCGGGCTTTGCGAGGGCGGGGGCGGGGCACGGGACGCGTGTGTGTCCCACTGGAGGTCCTAAGGAGGGGGGAAGGTGCGTTCAGCGCACACAGTGTCCGTCCCTTATCGTCTTCCCCTGTCACACTCTCCTCTGAACTGGTTCTGGCCTTGGGCTTTTGAGGAGGTATAGAGAAAAGCACTCAAGAACATCAAGTTTTTATGCAGGTATGCCACGCAAGCAACACCTTTTGTGAAGAAAGATATTCCTCATTATTTAGTCGATTTGATTAGATATTTTTTATTTACAAATACATTAATGCTCTCTCTCATATAATAAACGTATACATACATTATACCTACATTTGAATCAATCAAATAATATGCTTATGCTATTGTTATTATACATTTCTCTCATGGTTGTTGCCATACATTAGTACAGAGGGTTCTTTTTGGTAGCTTCTGTAAAGGTCACAGGTCACATAAAGCTTCTTACCTTGGGGGGAAGTGGGGTGGAATGTCCTCTGCTGGCAGCGTGTGTCTGTTCAGGGAGCAAAGACGGGTTTGGTCCTTCAAACTTAATACTTTTAAATGTATGATATATTTTTCTTAAAGTAGGATATTTTTTTCTTCAAGTACCAATATAATAGAAAAATAAGAGTTATGAAGTGGGAATGGATCCGGGTATAATAAGCTAAACAGGAGAAACGGTGTGATAACATCGTATTGAATTACCACGGCAGCACATCAAACGTCTCGATTGCCTGCACAGTAACAGAGCCTAAACAATGCTTCACATACAAACTGGAGCAGGGAACCCACCTTGTCGGCTGTACAGCAGGGCTGTGGGAAAACAATGGAGAAAGAGGAGTGTAAGACAGACACCCAACAATGGGCTGATCAAAACTTTGAAATCTACTAATTAATGAATAATTGAATGATAAATAAGTCTTAATTACATGTCTACATCATCATAGTCATCGTCTGATCCTTTTGACTGGCTACTGAAAAACAGACACGCACATAAAAATATTATTATTATATTAATAATAATCGTAATCATAATAATCATCATAATAATAATAATCATAATAATAATAATCATAATAATAATCATAATTGATAAATGCACAAAATAAAAATTATCATTCGAAATGTGCAACAGTCATATGTTTTATTCATATGTGATTGGCTAACCCTAAGGAGATCCTGTTACCTGATTGGGCTATTACCACTGCTAGTAGATCCCACTGAAGGTCGTAACTGAATGAGAGAAAGAAAAGAGCGAGACGATTCTTAATTTTTTCATACATAGACGACCCTTTTTAAACGTATTCTTATTGTCTTATTGTTGAGATCCTGAGTTACTATAGAAGCGTGGCTGTGGATGTTTCACTCACGGTGTATGCCTCTGGAGGTTTTCTATTGACCGGCCTCTGGGTGTATATCTGTTCTACTGAAAACAGAGAGAGAGGGAGAGAGAGAGAGGGGGGGGGGATGAAAGAGAAAGGGAGAGGGTGAGGTTCAGAAAGAGGGAGGGAGGGAGAGAGGAGTAGAAAGAGACAGAGAGAGAGAGACAGAGAGAGAGGAACAGACAAACATAAATAGAGAGAGAGAGAGAAATAGAAAATGAACATAACAACGTTCTGAGACTGTGTGGGTCTGTATCCAGGGGTATCCTGGTACAAAAAACATTGACCAATAGCACGGCCTCTTACAGCTGATGTCTGAGCTGGTCCTCTCCACCTGGTTGTGTCGGTTGATGGATTGGATTCTCCTCAGGGAGCCGGGGGCAAGCACCTAGACGCACAACATCCCATAATACCAGAATATCAGGATAACCACATGCAGCAAAGTACATATTTAATTTATCAGAGAGACGCAGTTTATGAAGCAGTTTAGTTATGTGCGTCTGTATTTGTGTTTGTTTGTGTGTGTGTGTGTGTGTGTGTGTGTGTGTGTATGTGTGTGAGTGTGTGTGGGTGTGTATATACAGTATGTGTACATGTGTGTCTGTGTGTATAAGTGTGTATGTTTGTGCGTGCAAATGTGTGTGTGTATAAGTGTATGTGTGTAGTATGTATGTAAATTTGCGTGTGTGTGTATAAGTGTATATGCGTATGTGTGAATGTGTGTGTGTGTGTGTGTGTGTGTGTGTGCGTGTGTGTGTGTGTGCGTGTGTGTGTGTGTGTGTGTGTGTGTGTGTGTGTGTGTGTGTGTGTGAATTCTCTGTGCTGACCTCCATGTCATCCTCCTCTGTTGCCATGCAGATCTTAAGCTTCTCAGGGTGACGCAGCTTCTCCAGCAAATCTAGGATCAGTTCCTGCCTAAGGCTGGGCTGGGTAACAAATAGGTGCTGCAGGGAGGAGGAGGAGGAGGAGGAGGAGGAGTGGAAGGTGGAAGGAGGGGGGGGGGAGGGAGGAGTAGGGCAAGGTGTGTGAAATTCGTAAGGGAGGGAGGAGAGTGGTGTGGGGAGATAGCACTGCTTTGTAAGATTATTACTATTCACTAGGCCCCCCCCCCCCCCCCCCCCGTAGATTATTACTGCTCACCAAACCATTACAATCCACCTCTCTCTGTAAGCTCTCTGTGTCACACTCACTGTCAGCATCTTGGAAGCACTGGGTCTCTTCTTAGGGTTCCTGGTCAACATGGCCTTCACAAAGTTATAGAACATGGTCGACCTAGAGCAGAGGAAAGGAAAGTATAGCTTAACACATCTTTCCCTTTCCACCCTGAGACAAAAAGATACGAGGGTGCTCCGACTGGAAAGGGTTAATACACCCTTCATGCTTAAAACATACAAATATGGAACGGAAAGATACCAAAACCAATCAAACAGCCTGACTAGGTTGTTACTGTTCAGTACCAGCCAAACCCAATCAAACAGCCTGACTAGGTTGTTACTGTACAGTACCAGCCAAAACCAATCAAACAGCCTGACCAGGTTGTTACTGTACAGTACCAGCCAAAACCAATCAAACAGCCTGACTAGGTTGTTACTGTATAGTACCAGCCAAAACCAATCAAACAGCAAGACTAGGCTGTTACTGTATATCAAACATTATATCAGTGCCATTTTTTTTTACTGTGTTTTACTGCACTTGACTCTGCTAAACTTTGATAGTGTATAGGTCAATGACATGATGCAATTAGTTTCGTGTTTGTATGGTTTAGTTAAATTTTATAGGGTCAAAATTTGAAAATAAACTCAAGTTTCTTGCATACATTATTATCCTGGGTAGACCCTTCCAAGTCTAAAATTTCTGGTTTTAATCACTTTTTTACTGTAGCTTTCTCCACACTTTACTTAGCTAAACATTGAGAGTATACACACACACACTATACAAAGAAATGCAGATAGTGGAATATCCAGACAGAAGAGAGGAAGAGGAAGATGAGAAGGAGAATAGATCTGTGTGTGTGACCTCCTACCATTTGGCCTTATCCTTTAGTTTAGGAGGCTGGTAACCGCTTTTGGACATGAGGAACAGCACCCTGGGGAAGAGAGGACACGCCTGTGAGAGGTGTGTGTGTGTGTGTGTGTGTGTCACTCTGTAGAAAAGTATCCTGCAGAGTATATCCTGCAGAGGCAATGAGTTGTGAGAGTAGGTCGAGGTCGTTCCCCGGTCTCTAAATCAGACAGAGGAATGGCCCTGCGGTTCGCGCGGCGCGTTTGTTTGTGTGTGTGTGTGTGTGTGTGTGTGTGTGTGTGTGTGACGTGTGCATGTGTGAGAGAGAGTGAGTCTGGGTGTGTGAGTGTGTGGGTGAAGTGTGTATGGGTGTAGTGTGCGTGTGTGTGTGTTAAGTTTGTCTGTGGGTGAAGTGTGTGTGTGTGTGTGTGTGTGTGTGTGTGTGTGTGTGTGTGTGTGTGTGTGTGTGTGTGTGTGTGTGTGCGTAGGTGTGTGTGTGAAAAAGTTTGTCTGTGGGTGAGGTGTGTGTTGTGTGTGTGTGTGTGTGTGTGTGTGTGTGTGTGTGTGTGTGTGTGTGTGTGTGTGACATTGCCCTTACCTTAGTGGGGTGCACGTCAAATAATGGGGGCTGCAGTTCGGCCAGTTCTATAGCTGTGATGCCCACAGACCAGATGTCACACAGCTCGTTGTACCCTCCTTTTATCTCCACTGCCGCCACCTCTGGCGCCATCCTGTGGATAGGAGGAGCAACAGCAACACTCAAAGTATTATTTGTGAATCTGCTGAACTAAATGGGACAATGAATCAAATTCTTAGCCCCGTGACAGTATGATTTGATTGAGATATGATTATTCATTAATAAAGTTCATGTGGATGGTCTCTACTTTAACATAATATGTCTGCTGTATGATGTAGTATGTCTGCACTGATTTTAGATATTATTACTCATTAATAAAGTTCATGTGGATGGTCTCTACTTTAACATAATATGTCTGCTGTATGATGTAGTATGTCTGCACTGATTTGAGATATTATTCCCAGAGTTTCTTCTTTGACATACAATGTCTGCTGTAGCATTTCCATCCAAGTTTCAAGCTTTAAGAATGGCATTCAAAGGATCTTTCCTGAGGGAAAAAGAACTCTGTCGGAGAGTTTGCCTGTATTGTTTTGGTCCTCACCAGTAGGGCGTTCTATGAAGGACATGCGCCGGGCCAGAGTGGCTGTGATCTGAGCCGAGATCCCAAAGTCAGCTACTCAAAGGACACAGAAAAAAACCATCAGCATCACAGAGATACTGAACATGAAGTCTATGTTGAACACATGTCAGATCAATTACAACCGTTGGCGTTCCACCTGTGGCAGAATTATGGTATAACCAGACTATTTTTAACTAATATTTCAGTCTTCCATTGTGTTTTGGGATAGTGATTGTATGTTAATATTGGGATTTGACCTCACTGACAGGCAGTAGCGACACGTGAAACCTCATTGTTATATCCCTGTACAGAATATGTGTTATTCAAGAGATTGGAGAACCATAGTAAACTAAGGAAAACCCCAACATCATCTTATCCATGTTCATTCAAATGCTGTCCTCTCATTGTAAACACACACCCAAAATGAATGCAAATACATTACAAATACAATACATTAATACTACATACATGGATGAGGTATGTATAATTTATAATAGCTCAAGCGTACTTTACAAAGGGAACAAAATGCCCAAAATATACATGGGTTTGCCATAGTTTACTATAGTATAGAAAACAAAGCAGAAAGAATAAGTTTAGTGTAAGAGCAAAACAAAGCAGATAGCATAAGCTATAAGAGCAAACACAGCAGATAACATAAGCTATAGCACAAGAACATACACAGCAGATGGCATAAGAGCATCCACTCACCCAGTTTGACCTCTCCCTGGTCGTTTAAGAGTATGTTGGCCCCCTATCAAGAGACGCAAAAAGAAGAAAACGATGTGAAGTGTAAATCTATCGTATTGTCTAACAATTTACAGATACAGTAGGCTGATGATTTAACCATTTTTTCAAACCCAAATGTTTGTAGGGGGAGCGTTTACTCAAGAGCACAGGGTTTTTTGAAAAGTTTAGTTAATTAGCTGGTGGAAGCTCTACATACTGTGTATATACATAATGCTGTTCATTGTTACATGCCATACATATCACGCTGTCAGGATTACAAAAGTAAAAACAAGATGTTTACACAATATCTTCATAATTATAATGAGGATCATTGCCATTATTTCCTAGGGATCAAAAGCAGTCTGGATCCTTACCTTGATGTCTCTGTGAATCTTCTTCTGTCCATGAAGATAATCCAGACCCTGCACACACACACACACACACACACACACACACACACACACACACACACACACACACACACACACACACACACACACACACACACAAAAGCCCCGATTGATAACACACAAAAGTGTGATGAATTTCATGGCTTTACAAGACCTCACAATCTATAAATGTCCCCCCATTGACAGATTGATTGATTGATTGGTTGATTGGCTGATAATACCTGTAGCATCTCTCTGCAGACATAGGCTATCTGCAGCTCAGACAAAGCTCCAGTCACTGGGGACACAATCAGGAAGAGGGATTAGCATGTGTTTTATGTTTTAGCAGAACTAGTAAGTCCACACACACACACACACACACACACACACACACACACAAAAACACACACACACACACACACACACACACACACACACACACACACACACACACAAACACACACACAAACACACACGCACACGCACACACACACACACACACACACACACACACACAACACACACGCACACACACACACACACACACACACACAAACACCCATGCACAAGACG
>JAPMUY010003510.1:0-27447 GCA_026901105.3 Galaxias olidus
TCTTGATACTGTGTTGGACTGCCTGTGCAACCTCTGTAGGGTCCAGGTATCGACTCATGCTACCAGTAGTGACACTGACCCTAGCCAAATACAAAACTAGTGAAAAACAGTCAGAAAAGATGGAGGGAAAAAATGTCAGTGGCCTCCACCTGGAAAACCATTCCTGTTTTGGGGGTCGTCTCATTGTTGCCCCTCTAGTGCACCTGTTGTTAATTTCATTAACACCAAAGCAGCTAAAACCTTTTAACAACCCCCTCTGCTACTTAACTGACCAGATCAATATCCCAGAAGTTTAATTGACTTGATGCAATACTCTGATTAAAAAGTGTTCCTTTAATTTTTTTGAGCAGTGTATAATATAACTTGCTCTAGATAACTTTATATCGAAGACAACAATGAGCCCTACAACCGTACCGATGGAACATAAATAATACGAAAATAATACCTGAACCGATCACTTAGCTACATGCACGCACACTGTTGCTGTGTTTGGAATCGCCTAAGATGCTTACTTAACATACTCAATTTGAACTAATTTCCCAGCATATTTAGTATGTTAAGGATGCATAGTACGCGATTCCGAACAGCATGTTTCTCGACTTAAGCTTGCAAGCTGACATGGCTTAGCGTATGACGTTCCATAATGCCAAAATTATATCTAGTGTTGCGTTGCCTTTGTACAATGCCTGTGTCTTAAGAATTGTTAGTTTACTACGCAGCGTTGACAATCAATGCGACATGCGTTGTGGTTTGCATTGACTATTCTAAGCAGTTATTATTTCAATAACAGTCACTCCTTGATTTGCTACATAGCTAGTGAACATGAAACACTATGTAACCGTTGCTCGTTACAGCAGGAGGGGGGACGCGTGTCTGTTTACACCTGGTTGCCGTGTCCGACATTAACATTTTGACTCACCGGTCAAGGGGACTGGTAGATGAAAAAATCCACCCGCCAATCGTATTTTTAAATGGTCAAAATAATAAATGTAGTTTGTGTGTCACATATACATTAGTTTCAGTAGGCCTACATTGCGTTCAGTTAAGGTATTATGTTGCAAACAAACTTAAACAAGAGCCTGAGGAAAGAGCAAAAAACAAATTAATCATTATTCTACAATTGTCAACAGTTAATCAATTCCAGATATAATAGCCTACTTTTACTGTAGTCAGCATCTTACAACTCCAACTGTCACTGCTGTTTGGTCATTAATGATGGGTCTTAGATATGATATGACGTTTATAAATTGATTTCACATGAACCAGCAAGGTACAGTTCAAAGACAAACTGTCACGACGTAGCTTGAATTCAGCTTCTGTCGTTTTCAGTGAGGTTGGCATTTGCCCCCTCCTCAACCACATAACCATTCATAAATTGGTCTCGTGTACCAAAACAAATCCAAAAGCACATTGTTTAATTACGTCGCGGCAACGGCAGTATTGACATTGCTGATATTATGTTAGCATAAATAAAAGATAACCATTAGGGGCTAACCGTAAACGTTCACTTTTGTTATAAAATGATAACGTCGCTGGTAATTTTAAACAAGTAGTCACAGAGCCCTAATGTCAATTTTATACAAGTGGAATTTGGAATATGGCAATTTTCGCCGAATTAGCCGGTAGCTAGAAGCAGACCGGTGGCAAGGGATTAAGAGTTCACGGTAGGTTTAATTATGGGTTTAATAAAAGGTCGCAGTGGCAGAGTATAGCGCCAGCCTGTGTGTGTGTCAAAGTTAACCCCAACACAGAGGAGCAGAGGTCAGTAACAGTGCAAGCGCAGATCACACCAACGAAGTAGGCTAAAAAATGTCCATTTTATTCCCAACTTTATAGTTTTTTTTTATACCAGTTTGGTAGAAACATTTACCCGCCAGCGTGGCGAGTAGCCTTCCTTGATTTACTCGCCAAACAGAAAATCTACCCGTCTGTGGCGAGTGGCGGGTGTTAATTTCGGAGCCTGCCTGGTTGTGAAATGAGTCATGGGCAGTGACACCGCTGGGAGTTAAACACACACTTTCATATATTTGTCGGTAAGCACAACAAGATAAGAATTATTTATTTAACGTTAAGCAACTACAACTTATTTCACTTTCAGTACGCAGTGTCTCTGTACGCAAGTGTAAACGACCACAAAGACGCATTGCAATCCAATCACTCAAAACACTTTTAAATATATTATCTAATTACAATACACTCTTACCACTGTTTGTTTACTGTAATCTACTATGTCTTGAAAAGCTGGCTAAGAGCTTGTTCTCTAACATGGCAAAGCAATGAAAGCACACAGCGCGAGGTATCTTATATTAGTTGTTGACATAAATAATGACTGATAATTAATTAATTCTAGTACATAAATTAAACTTAAATACTAAATTCATAAAATCATGTTAATGATAGTTATCAGACCAGGACTGTATGCTTACTTTTTTCGGTGGTAGCACTGGTGCTAGCAAGCTAAAGATTTCAGTAGCACAGAGAAACATTTAGTAGCACACACGGGTGGACCGTAAAGTCAAAAAATACATAATTTACTTTTTGGGGGAGTGGCATAGGCTAACCAACTACTACACCATATTACAGTAAATAAAACATGGCATTATTACCATGTCAGCCTAAACATTGATAAGAAACGATGATTTAGGCAATTGCAAGGAAATTTCAACCTAAAAAGCTACATCATTATCAACTTATTTATTGAAGCATTTATTTATGTAAATGTAATACTGTGTTTCTATGAAGGCGACGCCCCTGCAGCTAACGTTTACGAGGCACTCCTCTCTGCTGCTGTAATTTTAACTATAGTATTGGTTACATAACGTAAACAATTTCAGCGATGTCTATCTAAAATATATTATTGTCTTACAACTTGAGTCATGGCAAACGTTAGTTGGCGAACTAATTTGTACGTTTAAGGGCGACTGGTTAACAGGCTTATTTGGTTTATGTGACAGGACTTTTCACATGGATTTGCGTAGCGTGCAAATATTATTATTAATAACACCGACCCAAAAACCACTTTCTCGTCAATGTAGAAACAGCAGTCGGAACAGTGCATTAACGTTTACTTGTAAATTTGTAGTAGTTCATAGTGTTCCGTTTAAATGAATGGATACCAGCGCAACCCACTACATCTCTTAGAATCGCACCGAATCATTTTAAGTAGCATGCGATCAAAACTCTCGCACTGTACAGCCTTGCAACAACTAATCAACAGTAGTTCAGTGTAAATGCTTGTTTAATAGGCAATTCGTTTTACCATTTTAATAAATGTTTTTATGAAACTGCTGCTTGCCAGTTTGTTGGGTTATCAGCTATGCATTATCTTCATTTTCACAATGTTTTGTAATGTTGGATTTGGCAGTTTTAATCCTGCTACGCCAGTTACGTTAAACAGATAAAGAAGCAAGCAAGCTAGACATAAGGTAAATGGTGCCTTTGAGACAGTCATATTTAGCATCTCACACTTTTGGCAAGCTAATTTTGGTTCACTTTGCTTTCCAATTCAAGGCACCAGAATTATTTTTAACAATAAACAAATACAACTTAAGACAATGCGTACTGAATGTGAGTTATTGTCCGGTTGTGTGTGTTTGCCTGTGAAATCTGGTGAATTACGATAAACTTGGTTTGACTTGTAGAGCTATCATGAGTCCATGCTACACTGACTCGGACGGGAGCATATTGCTCCTTCATTCAAAGTCCACCAGAGGGCCTAATCTCTTTTCCCGTTCATCGTCTATGGGCAAGTTAAGTGTGTAAAAAAGACAATAAAAAAATAACTAGTGGACAGATTAATTAGCTGTGTTAGCGCACTCCGTGGCATACGAACAGACATTTTGGCATTGCAATGGAACTGCTGTTTGGTTATAAATAATAGGGCTTACATATGACGTTTATAAATTGATTTCACAACTAGTAGGCCTACAGCTCAAAGAAAAACTGTTACAAAGTAGGGATGGACATTTTAGGCCATCAGTATTCAAATATTCAATCAAAAATATTTCGGTTAATCGATTAACCAAAATAAAGACTATATATTTAATACAAAAACAAGATGTAAAAAACAAGATGTAAAAAACAATGGCTTTGGCGCACTCCTATGGCAGCCTGAAGGGCTGTCGTCATCTGACGTTCACTAAACAAACGTGTTCCTTACACATTTTTGAGAGATTTTGTTTTATCTCCAAGAATTGGCGCTTAAACGCACAGTGTGTGTATCGGGGATCCAGCGCACTAGCATAGAGGTTGTCGTGCCTTTAGTGTGCGCGCTGCCTGCAAGTTTAAACTACGCGATGCGGAAAGCGGGAGAAATGTACAATGTACAGTATCTAATACATTGCAATTGTGTTTTTTCTTTCTACTTTTTACATATTTTATTGGCATTGGTATACAAGTTTAATAAACAATATGTAATTACAATAGCTAATGAATAATATTTAAATTAACTTTAGGCAAAAATATAAATAACCACAGCTGTAGTCGTAAACCCAAAACATTTTGAATATTCGAATAACCGAATTCAACTTCTATCGTTTTCAGTGAGCGTGGCATTTGCCCCCTTCTCTAGCACGTAAATAAGCAAAGCTTTTTGTTCATGAATTGGTCTCATGACGTTTTCCAAAACAAACCCAAAACCAAATGCGTTGCGGTTATGTATTGTATTGGCCTTGCTAATATTATTTCAACATAAAGAAAATAGAACCAGCAGGGGCTAGCAGTAAACATTATCACTGATGCATCACATAATTATTACGGACATGTAACCAGACCAGAGAAACATTTTTAAATCAAAAGGCAGCAAGCATTTTGTTAAACATATTAGTTTTCTTACCAGTTTTGATCCTTTGTATTTGTTTGCGTTTATTAAATTTGTTTGTTGTCATGTTTTCATTGTGTCCCCTTCATACAAAAACAAGCTTCAGTTTTTCCTAATTATCACATTAATTAAATGAAGTTGTTTGGTTGTGTAAACGTTGAATTACCTTGTTTGTGTTGGTGATTCCAGTTAAAATCAGTAGAGGGCAATAGTGAGTTGGGTTTCAGGACATTTTTTGTTTTGTTATACGCATCTGTGTCTTGTGTTCCTTTTGTCTATTTGCTCTCCATTACCAATTTTTACTCTACTCTCTAAGGAAACTGGCATTGAAGTACCACCCGGACAAGAACCCTGATAACCCAGATGCATCAGAGAAATTCAAAGAGATTAACAATGCCCACGCTATTTTGTCAGACTGCACCAAGCGCAACATCTACGACAAATATGGCTCCTTAGGGCTCTATGTGGCTGAGCAGTTTGGAGAGGAGAATGTGAATACATACTTTGTACTTTCCAGCTGGTGGGCCAAGGTGAGATGCTGAGAATCATGATGTAATTGTAAAGGGAGAAAAATACAATTTGTACAAATTGAGCTGCTAAGTGTTTTCTGTGTCTGTAACCCCCGTTTTTTGGGCAGGCGTTATTTATATTTTGCGGTGTGGCCACTGGCTGCTACTTTTGCTGCTGCCTGTGTTGCTGTTGTAACTGCTGCTGTGGAAAGTGTAAACCCAGACAACCTATGGACCAGGAGCCTGAATTCTATGTCTCCCCTGAGGACCTGGAGGCACAGATGACCACTGATGAGAGAGGTGAAGCTTCAGACAAACATACTTTTTAATCGCACACATACAGTGCCTTGCAAAAGTATTCACCCCCCTTGGCATTTTTCACGTTTTGTTGCCTCACAACCTGGAATTAGAATGGATTGTTTGAAGGTTTGCATCATTTCATCCAGAGAACATGCCTACAACTTTGAAGATGTGATTTTTTTTTTATTGTGAAGCAAACAACAAATAGGACAAAATAACAGAAAACTTCAGCGTGCATAAATATTCACCCCCCCTAAGGTCAGTACTTTGTAGAGCCGCCTTTTGCGGCAATTACAGCTGCAAGTCACTTTGGATAAGTCTCTATGAGCTTGCCACATCTTGCCACTGGGATTTTCGCCCATTCCTCAAGGCAAAACTGCTCCAGCTCCTTCATGTTGGATGGTTTCCGCTTGTGAACAGCAATCTTCAAGTCTGACCACAGATTCTCAATTGGATTGAGATCTGGGCTTTGACTAGGCCATTCCAACACATTTAAATGTTTCCCCTTAAACCACTCGAGGGTCGCTTTAGCAGTATGCTTCGGGTCATTGTCCTGCTGGAAGGTGAACCTCCGTCCCAGTCTCAAATCACAGGCAGACTGAAACAGGTTTTGCTCAAGAATATCCCTGTATTTAGCACCATCCATCTTTCCCTCGACTCGAATCAGTTTCCCAGTCCCTGCTGCTGAAAAACATCCCCACAGCATGATGCTGCCACCACCATGTTTCACTGTGGGGATGGTGTTCTTGAGGTGATGGGATGTGTTGGGTTTGCGCCAGACATAGCGTTTTCCTTGGTGGCCGAAAAGTTCAGTTTTAGTCTCATCTGACCAGAGCACCTTTCTCCATACATTTGGGGAGTCGCCCACATGCCTTTTGGCAAACTCAAAACGTGCCTTCTTATTTTTAACGCTAAGTAATGGCTTTTTTTCTGGCCACTCTTCCATTAAGCCCAGCTCCATGGAGTGTACGGCCTATTGTGGTCCCATGCGCAGATACACCAGTCTCTGCTGTGGAACTCTGCAGCTCCTTTAGGGTTACCTTTGGTCTCTGTGTTGCCTCTCTGATTAATGCCCTCCTTGCCCGGTCTGTGAGTTTTGGTGTGCGGCCCTCTCTTGGCAGGTTTGTTGTGGTACCATGTTCTTTCCATTTGAAGATGATGGATTTGATGGCGCTCCGGGGATCATCAAAGATTTGGATATTTTTTTATAACCCAACCCTGACTAGTACTTCTCAACAACTTTGTCCCTGACTTGTTTGGAGAGCTCCTTGGTCTTCATGGTGTGACGCCTCTTGCTTAGTGGTGTTGCAGCCTCTGGGACCTTTCAGAAAAGGTGTGTTTATACTGACAGATCATGTGACACTTAGATTACACACAGGTGGACTTCATTTCACTAATTATGTTACTTCTGAAGGTAATTGGTTGCACCAGAACTTTTGAGGGGCTTCATAGCAAAGGGGGTGAATACATATGCACATGCCAATTTCCAGATTTTTATTAAAAAAAATAATTTAATATTTTTTTTTTCCTCATTTCACTTCACCAACTTAGACTATTTTGTGCAGATCCATCACATAAAATTCAGATTAAAAAAACATTTAAATTACAGGTTGTAATGTAACAAAATAAGTAACAAGCCAAGGGGGGTGAATACTTTTGCAAGGCACTGTACACTCATAAGTACACCCATAAGGATAAAACGTATGACATGCATCATACGCTGTGCTAAAGTGCTGCACCTAGCACCAATAGGAAGCGCTGCACATCAACAGGAAGACCACAGTGTTGGCTACGTAGTGTGATTATGTGACTGATGAGAAGTTATCCAATGTTTACTTCTTTCATACTATACTATAAAAATGTATACCATAATGTCTATCCCCCAGATGCTGGTGGCGAGCCCATCACGATGCAGCCAACCTCAGCCACAGAGACAACCCAGCTTACCTCTGACAGCCACCAGAGTTACAGGACCGACGCATACTAAACACGCACACCCTCACCCCAAGCACAGTCCTAACACGTATCATTTGCTATACCCAAAGACAAATACACTGCCCCTGCGCCACCGCAACACAACGATTATTTTCTTCTTAGATCCGGGCCAACCATAACGAGCTCATCTTATACCATACATCACTAGCAAGGATCACAGAGAACTGAGCGAGAGAAATAGAGAGGCATTTTAACACTTAATGAATAAGCCTCAGTCAGGGAGATATACTGGCTGAGCCTGGAAGGACAGCCGCAATAAATAACATTAGTGCTCATGATTTCAGTCACACTAGTTCCACTAAAATCTGGAGATTTTAAATGTTTTTGTTTTTTTATCAGTTGATATAATGCCTGGTCTGACAGTTGAATGATCTGTGACTTGATATTGTTTGGTCCGCGTCTTTATTGTAATATACAGTACAGAATAATCCATTTTTTTTATTTTTAATCTTCACTAAATCACTTACTTTTATGATATAGATTTTTCTTTTCACAAGGCAGACACACGCTGGATGTGTGGAAAGGAATAAGTTAGCATTGTACATTGTGTGTAGTCTTGTTTATAAACACGGTTGGCCTGGTGGTTGTAGAAAACCACCAGGAAGGCAGGCTCCTGGATCTCCCAAACCACGTGCTGTTCATAGATTAAGGCACGTCCCTCAATTAAAACGCCCATTGCAATGCTTTTAGGTCTGTTGTGTTGGTAGCCAACACTTCAGCACACCGATAAATCAGATCTTCACCACGTCTGCTGTTAGTGGGGTTTTTAGAATAAACTCAGCCATCTCCTATACACCATGCACTTATTCCTCCACACCTGTCCTTGTTCCCTTCTTTTCCACTGCTCCATTTCGATAACTACCGTTATCCGTACATTCGGTTTTTGTCCATTTCAATCAAGTCTAGTTAATGTCATGATCAGACAATATTTTATATATACGTTTCTAAGGATTTCCCTGAAATCTTTCTTTTTAGCAGCTCTCTAGCACAAATTGATTGAGAGACTGGAGTATAATGTTGCATTTTGTTTGTAAGTTTTAGGCGATCTTGACATTCAGAATTGGTAGTGTAGAATGATGTTCTAAATAGGATTATCTCTGTTTTCTCTATAGCCCTACACATTAAGTAAATTCCCAAGAGGTTATAGTATAGTTTTGTAAATTATTGTGTGGGAATAACTCAGTAAACATCATGTAACTGTTTGTTTCTAGATTTTAAGTTCCCTTTTTAATTTAAGGGATTTATGGTGGTCTTTTAGATCTGATATATTTCTGTTAACTTATTTATGTCGATGAAGGGAGTTTAATGATATCCAAAAGTCATAGTTATTTGCGGCTGCTGCTTGGTAGCTTGTTTATTTTGTTGTACTAAAAAGGACATTCGTTTGAACAAAGATCAATCATCGTAACTTTTAGTTGTTGTTTTATGTAGAAACATTGCTTGTCTTGATACATCTGAAGTGAGGAATGTTGATGAAAATGAAAATGGGCAATATTTTCTGTAACTGTTGGCCAGTTAGAATTAAGAATTATTAACTTCACACTGTTAAGGAAGTTCAATACTTAATTGTATGTGTTTTGTTGTTACTTACACCTTACATTTCTGGAGTAGGCCAATTATAATACCAATGAATTGCCACTTCTGTAACAATTAGTTTTTTTTTAGACAGTCTCTCATAGAATGGAAGGTGTATTAAAACAACCAACCTGGAATGGAGCTGCATACAACAAACAATCCGCAGAATATAGTAAGATAGTATTGAAACTTTGCTGTATTTGTTTTTATTATTTGTAATGAATGAACAGAGGATATATATGGTAATTAAGGCCATTAATGGAATGGCATGTTAACAGAAGTATTTTGTCCCTAGAATTTCATTACATACAAGAAGTAGTTTGTATTCAAGCATGGTTTGATAATGTGGCTGACTTAACACTGATGGGTAATAAATTATAAAATATGGTAGGTAAATGTTTCTGATTCCTGTTTTTCTTTTGACCAAAATACAAAAAAACTAAAACAAAATTGTTACCCTAATTTTAAGGAAATATCCAAGTATATCAGAAATAGCATTTAAATCTAGAGGATATTTTCATATAGATTGAACAAAGATGATGTGAGATGACAAGTAAATATCCAGAACAAATGTCAATATACACAGGATAGGATGTTATAATATCCATTATGCCATACTCCAAGATGAGCACTTCAAAAGTCAATGTTTTAGAATGGAGTTGATAGCGGATATGTCATTGGGGTTTTCAAGTGGGCACCCTCCATCCCAGATGTTTCGTTAATTTGAGCCCACGACACCTCCGGAAGGCTTAACGGTGAGTAATGACGTCTCAGAGCCACTCCCTTCAGTATCTGCTCTCAGCATGGCCAGATATTTAAAAAAACAAAGTTGTTTATTAAGCTGAGATATCTCTATCCCTATTTCCTATTTCTGCAGGCTTTTAATGCCAACTCTGCAGGGATACTTACCACCTGGAAAAAAAAAAAATCTTTCCCTACTCTTACTGCAGGCTTAATATATGACGCTCTACAGATATCCCTATACCTATCCCTGTTCCCTATTCTTGCAGGCACTTTCTGCCAACGCTGCAAACGCTTTTACCACCTGAAAGAAGATCGTCTTTCCCTACTGTTCCTGCAAGCTTGGTAAATGACGCTCTGCAGGAAAGACTTACCTTTTATACCTTTGTCCTGAGATTAAACCTTATTATGGTTTTTCAAAATGATGTTCTTTACTTTTGTGCCCATATAGGACTTTTCAGTCACAGCCACTGGCTTCTTCGTTCTGCTATTTCTGATATAGCTTTTATGGTCTGGTGGAAGTTGTTGCCTCATATCCCTAACTCCTTAAGTAGTTTGGTTGATATTGCCACAAATCCACGGCATCCAACCGCCACAGGACACACCTTTGTTCTCCAACCTCTCTGTTCTGCCTCAGCTGCTAATTGGCTATAGCGGAGTTTCTTTCTTTCGGATGCCTCATCTATTGCTTCTTCCCCACGGGACTGTTAGCTCTATAAAATAAACAATTTGCTGTGTGTTGGACTAGAGTAATAAGTCTGGTTTTAAGTTGGTTATTGCAATCTCTGATGTGACTCTCAGTTGTTGGCTGACATCAGCAAGTATTTTTCAATCACATGCTCTCTCAGCTGCCCTGAGCATTGTTTTGCCCTATAACTTTTCTTTCCCGGAACTTCCTCCCTGACAAAGCAAATGTGGTGCATGTCGCCCTCTGCTCCAATTGGCAGGGCATTAACTGTTTAGCACCTATACTCTATTGCTTCTGCCAAGCATTTTAGTACTTCATTGTGGCACCAGGTGTATCTTCCTTGAGTAAGGCTTGTCCTGCACCCAGCCATTATGTGTTTGAGATTAGCCGTCCCGCCACAGAGGGGGCATGTTGGATCTTCACCCACCCATTGGCTGAGATTTGTCGGTGTTGGAAGTACATCGTAGGTTGCCCTAACAATGAAGCTAATTCTTGTGGATTCCATTCCCCACAAGTCCTTCCAGGTAATTTTACTCTGCTCTACACTTTCCCAGTTCATCCATCGCTCATCCAAAGGGGTTGATTTTGACCATCTCTGTTTACTTGTACGTAGTCCAAATCCTCCTCGTCCATGTTGTACTTGTCCTACTATTTCCGTATGTTTAAGGGCTGCTTTTGCTTGCAGTACTGCCTCTTTTGGATTCCATTTCCGTCCTGTTGCTACTGTGGGTGCCGCTTTTCTTACTATACTATCTATCTCGGGATTCCGTAAGTGTCATTTCTAATCTAGCTTTAGTGCACTTAAATTACTCTGTAAGCCCGGTAAGCGGCAGCTCCAGAGAATAATAAAAGCTGACTCTTCTTCCTAGCTTTTCAACTTTAGTGATGGGTACATCATACACTGTCAATGTCAATATGGTGGGACTCCAGTTCCTGTTTGGTTGTTTTAAGCGTTCTGTCTTTTGCTTTGTTGAACAAGGACTTAGTAAACTTGAAGGGGTCTTTGTAGAATTGACCCCTTGCTCGTTCTTTCTTCTTTCGGTTTCTTCGTAGGTTCTTGGCTCTCCTCAATATTAACAAACGCTTCTTCAAGCTGTCCTGCAAGTCTTTAATGCCTGCCTTTTCTGATTGACGCCTTTTTCCATTGCTTTTCTAATAGCCTTCTTTCTTTTACTAGCTTGTCGATCTCTTGTTGCCTCCTCGATTTTCTTGGTACCACCTGGGTTTTTTGAAGTTTCTCCAGTAGCCCAAATCTCTCCTTTCCATAATCATATATGATATCCCCTGTTTTATCTAGATTCCTTTTCACTGTGCCCCATAGCTGTTCAAGTGTCTTTTATGTCTAAGTTATGTTAATAGAGTCCCAAACATTCTTTTCAGCGGCTGATGGCCACTTTACTTTAGGTTTTTGGTCACTGTTTTTCAACCTTGGAGTTTTTTTTTTGCCTGATCAAGCTCTCCCACATTATCCCCTTGTCTTTCGGTGCTTGTCTGTGCCGCCAGCCTCAGTGCTGGAGTTGTTGATGGCCTGCGGACTTTGGTTTGTGTCCAGCCACTGGCCTTCATTCGACTTACTTGCTTGACATCTTAAAAAGTAGTGGTCAATGCGATGCTCCTGCTTCTTCTTACTTAGGCACCCTTTCTTACTTTGGTGTATTCTCAGGCCCCTTACAGTTGTTACCATTTTCCCAGGGTTAGGGTTAGATCTGGTGACTTTTACCTATGATTGCATTGGTTTCTGAAGTACTTCTCGTGCTCATAGTCGTTACGTTGCTTAGGGTCAAAACCGTGTTATCAGTATGTGAGTCATCTTCCGCCCCCGCTCTCGCAGACTCCAAGGGTATTTTCACTTTAAGTGTTAAATGAAACTTTTTACTACATACATGACCTAATTTTATGAGATCTTCCATATGTATTGGTAAGTTCAAATATTAGAGGATATTTTCATAGAAATGATCATCTCAATTAATTTTACTCACAGTAAATGTACAGGAATTACAGTAATCTGAATGCAATGTGAACCCATTTCGTTTTGCAATACATCTTTCTGAAAACGTACATGAAATGAGTAGAATATTTGTTGTGATTTAGCTGTCACTTTGTTATGTGGCATTGGATGAGTTTGTGGATTCAAAATGACTAAAAAACACATTTTAATAAAAGAGCAATCTGATTTT
Organism: Galaxias olidus; assembly: GCA_026901105.3. Taxonomy (NCBI): domain Eukaryota; kingdom Metazoa; phylum Chordata; class Actinopteri; order Galaxiiformes; family Galaxiidae; genus Galaxias; species Galaxias olidus. Next base: position 12,805 of record JAPMUY010003510.1, read on the forward strand.
GCGATATTGGTTTGAAAATATCAAAACATAATCCCAATAGTGTTTTCCTTAATTTCACTGAATGTGATAAAGATTATTGTTTACATTGTTACGTTGTGATGCACCACAATTTTGGCGCTTTGAAATGTTTGTTGTTAAAATGGTTAAAGTTGAACCATTGTTGAACAGTTGCTATAGCACCACCAACAGTCCAGATGTTATTGCAGTGAAAGGGTTTTTAAATGGACCTTGTAATGCATGCCAAATCTGGTACAGTGACGTGCAGTCCCTGTCATAGCCTGGCCTACTCCAATGAAAATATTACGAAGATAACTAAATGAAAAAGAAAATAAATATTAAGATTATTCCACTGATCTACAAATATAATTTCTGTGTGATTCCAATCATTTTCATTGTTAAAATCGCCAAATTTGTGGAGCTCTGCTGAATTTGCCTCCCCTCTGTGCAACCACTTAAGCCTGGTTTTTACTTCTGTGAAGCAGCATGTAAACAGCTCTGCATAGCTTTGAAGAGCAGGGGTTTCTGGGAAAGCGTAGCTCACCGAGGCCAGCCGACATGTTGACGGGAAGTCCTCCCAAATCCTAACAGCCCGTTGCGCGAAGCGTCTTTTCAGTGCGTCAAACAATCGCTAGAGGATAGAAAGCAAGTAGATATTCGGTAACATTTTGGCTGTACCCAAACAAATTAAAACGTAGATGACACAATGAACTGGAACAGATAGGCTGATTTTCAATAGCCTTCAAATCATATTAGTGGTTTTCCATGCACTTAGCTTGTACAGGCTTTAGAAACTGGTTGGAGCGCAGGGCTAGGGCCGTCCCTAGACAATTTGACGCTCTAGGCAAGATACAATTTTGCCGCCCCACCTACGAACGTTGCTTTGCTGTGGGTTATGTTAAGCCTGGTTTATACTTCTGCGTGATCGCGTTAGCGAATGTCAACGTTTATTTGGAGCTTATGTTCACAAAGTAGTTTGCCTACATACTTTAACGTAAGTTTAACGGGCCCACTAGGTGGCAGTGTTGATTTCAGTAATCCAGAATGTACAGAAAACCATAGAAGAAGCACAGACACGGAAACCCCCGTTCATGTCCCGCGAAAGTATAAACAAAGACCGAAGGTTGCTCACTGCTTTTCATATTTTCTTATATCAAATCAAGTTTATTGATAGAAAACGTTTAAAACAAGCAGAGCTGACCAAAGTGCTGTACAATATATTAATATACAGTTTATCAAACAATACAGAAAACAATTGTATAGGCCTATATAAATAGGCTATACTATGTACAAGCCAAGTGCACAGAAAACCACTAATATGATTCGAATTGAAAATCAGTCTATCTGCTCGAGTGTATTGTGTCATCTACGTTATTTGTTTGGATACAGCCAAAATATTACCAAATAGCTACTTGCTTCCTACCCTGCTCAACCAATCAGGGATTGTTTGACGCACTGAGAAGACGCTTCGCGCGACGGGCCGTTAGGATTTGGGAGGACTCCCCGTCAACACGTCGGCGGGCCTCGGTGATCTGCGCTTTCCCAGAAACCCCTGCTCTTCGAAGCTATGCAGAGTTGTTTACGTGCTGCTTCGCAGAAGTATAAACCAGGCTTAAGGCTACTTGTATGGTTCACGCCAAACAAAATGGCACTCGCGCGCATACATAGCCTATGCATGTAGCCTACGACAAAACATGATACTGTTCTACAATGCAAGACATAAAATAAAAGGGATTACAATTCAAATACAAAGCAGTACATTAAGCTGACCTTTTATCTCTGCTTATTGCGACAATGTATTGACAACAGCAATTTGAGTCCAACTTCACCATCTCACGTCTGTAAAACACACCACTCCCTTTGTTATAACTGAACAAAATCGTCTGCTGCCGATGAAAGCATAATTTCTCAAGGGCGCAAAATTACACAAACACTATGTCCATTATTACATTTACACCTACGAGGCTACAGCTTACCACACAATCTACTACAAATATGGATTTTACGCAATATTATATCAAGTGAGCAAAACACACGCACCATAGAATACCTTTGCTGTCCTGTAAATACACAGCCAGGAAAAGACTACCACAGCTTGGCCAGCTTTTATAAAAAATCATGTTAAACTTTGAGGCTTTTTGTTCTTCATGAAGTCTCTTTCTTGAACTCCCAGCCAGATAGTTTTTGTCTTTTAGACATTGTTTTTATTACCGATGACTCACCAACCCAGTGGTTCTCAACCTTTTTGAATCAGGACCCCCCCGAACAATCGAGAAAGGGTCCAACTTCAGCCCGCACTCACAGACGACCCACACCGAAGAGGATATAAGCACAAGAGACGAAACTCTGGTGCTTTTTTGACAACCGCCACTTGATGGCGCTTTAGTAGCGCTGCCGCCATTTTGGACTGAAAGCGCCAAGCACAGAATCGGTGTTCTGAAATTCTGAGCCTCCCCCTCAGGATTGGCTAATTCGCAAACTGTGCATGCGCATTTACTTGGTAGCGCATTCTGAGTAGTGATTTCTCCCTGTCAAAATGGGCTACCAGGGCTTTAATGTGTTAAAAAGTATGCATTTACTTAAAAACACAGGGTAGCGCATTCTGAGCAATCATTTCTCCCTGTTAAAATGGGCTGCAGGGCTTTAATGTGTTCAAAAATTATGCATTTACTTCATACTATTCAATTGAGGTAGCCCATTTTGAGGCGAGGCTCAATTTTTCAGTTTTCATGGTTTACATTTTTCAGTTGTATTTGATAATATGTGCTACCGGAAAGCCCATTCTGAGGGGAGGCGCAAATTGTCAGAACACCGGAAGAACTACACTATACTTATTACAAAGACACCATGACTGCGAAAATTAAGTGGAATATCAGAAAACAGTGTTCAGCAATCCACTGAAAAAATGATCGGTGTGGCAGTACACATCTTGCCTTTCATCAGTTCCCCAAAGACCTTGGCTGGTAATATTCACAAATGTAGAAATTATTATTCAAGTCTTCAAGTGGGACTAGCAATAGCTTATGCACCTGCTAGTGCTATCAAAATATGTTTAGCACAGGCCCAGCCACGGGACTTTCTTTTATTATTAGTTAGTGTTTTAATGATTTCCTGTATTAAAAGTAACTTAAATCTCTACATCATATAATGTATACAGTGTAAAAAACATACTTTTTTAACTTTCAATGCTGATTCACAGTCATTGAACTGTTAAAATTATTGGCTGAGCAGCCGGCCTAAACGTTAAATTAGCCCTGTCTAGTATTAATCACCATATTAATTTAGATTTATATGGATATGTCACTAAGTTAGAATGAGCTTGAATAAGTAAAGAAATGCATGTAAGTCTGCCTTCTGTGCCACGTGGAAGCAGAATGATGGGGATAAGCTCTCAGAGCTTTTTCGCTGTTCCGAAAAATAGGGGAATTTCTCAAATTTATACTACTACCCGAAATTGTTCCATTTACATAGCCTACATAATTTAGCGTAAACAATATATATTATCTTAGCAGATGAGCGAACTATCCCTTTAATATTTATTAGCAGACTGGGAGGGCAAAAATGCACAAGAGGCATGCAAGAAGCAAAAAATAATTCATAACATGTTTAGAATCGGGTAGGAAAACTCATCAACATTTGCAGTTATTAAGATCAGTTTATTTGATGAAATAGTGGCATTGAGGTCACTGAAATTTAATATCAATAAAATTGTCGTCTTTGTAAAACTGAACCCATGATGTGAAAGTTGGTATTATTGAATAAATTAAATTTATGAATGAATGCTTTGCAAATTTCAGAATTTATTGTTTCATAAAGCTAATAACTAAGTTAGAGTAAATAGGTTTAATAGTTGCATATTTATAATATATTTGCATTGTTCAACACAGGCCTTCTGCTTACTGTCATGTTTTTTTGTATTTGTCTATGCTTCAAACTGCCCATGGGTTTTGAGAAATGCGTTCTAAAGTTATTATTTCGGTAGAGGCATTATACTATATAGGCTTATATACAATATGTATATATATACAGTATATAGAAACTATTGTATTTTATATTTTTGAGGCATTTTGAAGACGGGACGTTTAACTGGCGTCAAATAATTCCATAGCAGAAGCAGCTTTAAGTTCTTTGACAATAGGTCTACGGCAGTTGCCTTCAGTCCAAAAAGGCGGAGCTCTTCTGAGCTGTGCGCTGATGTTGCAATGGAACGACCAATTAGCTTTCACTTGTCAATGTAAGTTCTTTGCTCGCACTCCCAGACGACCCCACTCTCAGGCGGGATGTGACGTCCTTTCTGGATGTGACGTATGTCTTTTTTGGCGTCCTTAACATATTAAATATGCCGGGAAATCAGTTAATATTTAGTAGGCCCTATGTTAATGATTCCGAACGCAGCATCAGTGTCCATAGTCTGCCAACGAGAAATATTCAATAATATCAGCGGGGAAGTATGTATCGTAAATTGCAATTGTTGAAGTTTCAGACTTTTTGTTTACGTTGAAGGGTTTGTTGATATCTACAGACAGTTGTCTAATGTCTGAAACGTGTTTGCGTTTGCTAGCACGCGTCTGGTGATGTTTGTTCTAGCAAGGCTAAAATGGTCGCGAATGTTTTTTTTGCAGGGTAGCGAAGGTTAATACTTGTCCTATTAAGCATTCCGTCTTTCAAGCTTTAAAGTGACATTTTTTTTGTCAATTCATCTTAAAATGTTAGTGTTAGCCTACTCGTTACACTGTCTACATCTGTTGCCACTTTTACTCCAATTATTCAAGTGTTTATAGTTTATATTCCCAGTCTTAAATATGTTACAGCGGTGTGATTTTGGTTAGCATGCAACTCTAAAAATACATTTCATTGATTGTTTTCTGTCTTCTAGAGGCATATTACTATCCAGAAAGCACGGACCTGGCCAACAATCGAAAAATGCCGCTCATGTTGTGGTTTATACCACTGCCCATTTTGTAAGATAACATTATTTAAGCTAGTAATGTGTTGTTCATGAACAATTCGTTCATTTTTAATGAATCTTTAAAATGACTCGTGACTAACGAGTAGTCTCAGAGTGATTCGTTCATTTTGGTTGCGCATGCGCAACACATTGGCGTGTCTAAGGGGGCGCCGATGGGGCCGCGGCCCTATCTGAAATCTGATATGCCCCCCCCTGGTGCCCCCCTTCCCCTGCCAGAATTTGTAGAATGTAAGCAAGATTTCATATATTTTGTAACGATAGTGCACGACGTACAGATAACGCCATTCAGTATCAATCGCAGACGCAGGCACAATCTCACCGATTATAATAGAGATGTCGCAAGCTGACCTCTCGTCAGTGCTTAGCTTGTTTTAATAGGGAACACAGAAACTGTTAAATAGTGTAGTGTGTTGACAGTACACTGGCTGCAAATGCGAGCCCATTCACGTGACCAACAGCATTAACAGTGCAGTGACCAACATCTCACAAGATTACTGTAAGCTATGGCCGATTTTTGTTTTTTGAAGTTATAAAGATTGTATCACACAAAAAAAAGTACACAATTGTTTATTTTTGCATTGTGTTGTTGGTAACGAGTCTTTCCGACTGGCTAGCTAGACGTTATCCTAGCTATCTTTCCAGTAAGCCGTACTGCGTTTGAGCGAAGCTTTTCCTCTCTATGCTGGACTGTCGGCCGAGTAACCTGGGTGTTGTCAGTATTGAATCCAGAAGAGCACTTGATATCAAAATGTTAAAGTATTTTAACACCCTCCACCAAAACAGTAGCATATGGCTATTCTAAAGGAGTCCATTTATCTGATTCTAAGAGATGACGTGAGTTTTTTTCACATTATAAGGAAAGCGAAACAATATTTTCTGTTCTCTCAAAATCTATACGATATTTAGTTGCCTCTTTACTGTTAGAAAGATATTGGAGTATTTTAAGTAGTGGTGGAGTAAGAGCTGGAAACAGCACTTTTTTTAATTTAGACTTTTCTTTAATCAATTTGCAACTCACCTGCATACCATTCAGTTTGTAACAGGGTGTCTGGTTATCTTTATTATGGTGTAAGGAAACCAATGCCCAACCTCCCCCCTCGGACCCAAAATGGTCCCTGAGGAACATTCCAGAGAGTCAAAGCATGGTCTCTCAACACAAAGGGCCATAAAACCTTAACTCTTTTCAATCAATTCCAACTGCAACTTTAAGGATAAATTGGGATTAAGAAACTGTTGCCTAAGGAACATTCAATGAAATTGTTGGACATTGAACAGGAGAAGAAATTGTAATATCAATTGTGTCTATTTTGTAATAATTATATATTTTGTATTGTTTTTCTAAGCTAACTAACATAGTCAGCCCGCTAGTGTTTGGTATGAAAATGTTCACATTGACATTTTGTAAGCTTTGCAGACGTTATATAGAACATTCCAAGCATATATGCATAAATAGAAACAAAATGATTTGAGCTAAGCAAGCTGGCAACCGTTATCTCGTACAGTGAGATAATAAACACCTCTGTCCACTGGCCTGTGGCTAATCAGGTGACCCCAGCCATCTTTTGGTTCCTCCTTTCGATACTTCAAATAAATAGGTTCGCATTTTACATCCACAAGAACCTGGTCGGCCGCCTCGTTACTGCTTACAGGATAAAAATTGCACCCCCACTTCGCTTGAACCACGCTCCACGGACAACTCATAGAACAATGGATTTAACCCTTGGACCTCACTACAGGCCCAAAAACGCTTGCAACACTTTTGAACTTAACTTTATAATTTCAGAGCAAAGTAACCTTTATTGAACCACCGCACAACTTCCAAAGTTTATTCAAACGATTCAGAGTTTTAACCAAATCTACGTGAGTTGTAGGATCGCTGAAACTGAACCAGCGCCCCTTTGTTCTCATTCCACGAGGTCATCGACAAGAGCAAAGAAAACCCACGTTTCGAACCGCAACGCTACTAACTCAACGGACTTTCCATCTTTATTCAAACAACAAGCTAAGTTCCAGAACTCTCCAACTTCACACAACGGACTCCGTTTCAGAACTTTACCACTAAAACGACAGACTGCTCCTCGATCCAGCCGCAACAGAGAATCAAAATTCACTCCTTTTGCTACACAACGCTACCTATCGTCTCAAAGTAACGTAAAGCCCACTTTTTGTTACATTGAGAGTTTGATGCTAAAGCTTAGACAATTTCTGCTGTTGTGCTTACCATAATTTGTCTATTTTAACTGTTAAACTAAAGTGGTTGGTATCTAAACATACATTTCAATCTACACAGGATAGGATGTTATAATATCCATTATGCCATATTCCAAGATGAGCACTTCAAAAGTCAATACAGTATATCAATGTCATCATTTTGTCATTCTTTGTAGTACCGTAATTTTCTTGTGTTTATAGACTAGTAAATAATTAGAATTGTTTTGCGTTGAAACCCAGCTGTGCCGCTTTGTTTCATACAATCAGTTATTCTTGTAACACAGAACTTCACTACTTCAGAATTGAGACTAAAACATCAACTATTACATTATTATATTAATGCTAAAATGATTCGGTTTTCCGCAGAGCTGTGCTTAGCCTAAGCTAAATTCTGTGTGGTGGTGCTCCGTATACTAGGTACTTACCCTTCATCACCTTGATCGATTATAATATTAATTTATGAATTAATTGCTAATCTACGAAAATTGATTAAGAGTAATTTACACACAAGAAGTAGTAAGTTAGTCACCCTACAATGGTGAACAAAATAAGGTGTTAAACTGATGTTATCAATACCCCTGTCTATTTTGGTTTGACTAAGTTCTTATTAGCTTTCCACTTAAAACATTCTGGGTAGGGCTATACTCAGGCATGTTACAAAGTAGGTAAGCGAAGCACCTACTATAGACAATTCTATTAGGTTAGGAAAGACAAGATAATGTTCCTATAATTAGTATATTTTTAATACATTTGCAAAAAATTCTAAACCTTTTTTCACTTTGTCATCATTATTATTATATAGTATTGTGTGTAGAATGTTGAAATTTTTTTTTATTTAATCCATTTCGGAATTAGGCTGTAACATAATAAAATGTGGAAAAAGTGAAGGGGTATGACTACTTTCCGGATGCACTGTAAATCAGGCTATCAATGATATATGAACAAACCCTTCTATAAAAGCCGTCAGAAAATAGATAGTAATACAAGTGGAACGTTTGGTGTATTTAAGTACTGAAGTGGAGATTTCGTTCTCAGAGGAAGAGAAAAGATTTTGAGAACCACTTTCATAAATCGACACCAGCCCATGAGATAGCGTGTTTAGGTTTAACCCCCCCTTTGTACTTTCACGATTGGTTACTGAAACAAAGGAAATTACCATATTTAGATTTGATAACAATTATGATACAGTTACGATGCATTTGTGGAGGCAAGTCCACAAAATCCTGTATAATGCACATATTTTTTGTGTAGTTTAATATTTGTACAATATCAGTGTTATACATTTATACAACATGCTATAGAAGCAAAATTGCGTTATACATTACATGCTATAGACTGTTGTGGCCAAATTTGGGCATCCTAGCGGATGTTCCGGCCTGGGATGTGGTTCAGGGGTGTGGGGATGGTCAGAGCGAGAGCCAGGTCACCAAAGAGACAGTATGTGCCTTTTGGAGACACTGAAGGCTAGAAGTTTGAGTTAAGTCATAACATTAAGTCATGTCTTAGTTTTGTGCGTACATGTTTTTACATATGCTGATTATGAACATGTGATCCATCTTGTCCAATGGAATGATTGTTTATCTTATAGACCTATATACTCGTTAGAACCTTGTCAACTAATCAGAACTTACTATGTTGTTAGACTGATCTGACTGTAGTATTTTCTCTGTGTACAGACTCTGACTCAGACTCTGTAGTCATAAATAAAATTGTACCTGATCTTTTCATCGTATCTCCCTCTCATTAATTGGTTATTTTCTGTCATAGATTGAAATCATCCATTACAATTGGCGACGAGGATGAGGATGGATATCTCTTTGCCGTGTCTCCACAGGGCTGGCTAGCCGCAGGCTGACTCCAGGAAGGAGAAAGACGCCCACGGAGCCTGTGGGGAGACGACTGAATACTCCATAAAACGAACTTAGAGGTGAGATTCCAAAAACAAAAGAATCATGTACTAAATTATCTAGATAACAAGTGGGAATACTTCACCCCACGGGAGCTTGTCTCCAATACGCCAAAGCCTAGAAGTAGCTGGAGAATTAACTAATCTCCGGGGGCCGTAGTAGTCCAGTTGTGGTGGGTAATTGCAACAAAATTGTTGCTGGAGAACTAACTAATCTCAGGGGGCCGTAGTAGTCCAGTTGTGGTGGTTAACTGCAACAAATTGTAGCTGGGGAATTAACCAATCTCCGGGGGCTGTGGTAGTCCGTGGCCCAGTGCCAACTAGTGGTATGCGAGAGTATACTGAGAGCAGTAATTAATCTCTGTCGTGGGGTTTCACCGCCGAGAAACGTAGTTAGGTAGAGGCTTAACTAAAATAGAGCTTAAAGGTAAAAGTAGATGCGTGACTACATACCCAAAATAGTTTAAATTTGGATAAGAGGACTAGTAGATTTGTCTTTCTGTCTACTGAATCAACACAGAGTATTAGAATTCTTGAGGTGTTAGAATCCTTGGGGAAAACCTAATTTCAGTGTGTGTTTGTGTGTTAACTGTGTTAAACTTGTCCTGTGACAAAGTCCCCAGGTCGAATCAATGGAGAGCCATGGGAAACAGACAAACAAAGGCGGTTCCTAAATTGGACAGTCCTATTGTGATGGTGGCCCAGAAGATGGGTGAGAGTAACATTTTGCAAGTTAGCGAGAAAGTAGAGCAAGTATTCACAGAAATGGCAGGCTGAAAAGAAAGGAATGTTGAAGTTGGGCTATCTTTCTGTGGGTAAAAGAATACGTTGTGGTAGAGGTTTCTCTCACTCCATCACAAGAGGCTGTGTATTGCATGCGAGATTCAGTGCCACACATAGCCCTGTTCAAACAGTCTAATGTGTTTTGGGACAATAGTGTTTCATGGATCACAGAGATGCAAAATTTAAAAGATTGGAAAGAGGGAGAGGGACAAGATTTTTCTCCCTCAGCTCAATGTTTTTGTTTCGAGTTGAAAATGGAGATAGCCACTGTGCGCAGTGGCGGTCTGCCAACTTTTCTAGGTTCCACACAGTTGGTCTCTTCCTTACTTGGTTTAACAATGGAGGAACAGGCCCTTGTTTCTCAAGAACCTGACAAACTATGGGCGAAAGACAAGTATGATGTGGGATTGATTAAGGGGGCGCGACTTTTGGTTATCAAACCTAAGGACACTTTGAGACCCAGAGGGAGCACAATTTACCCTTAAAAAGGAGGCGGAAAGAGGCATTCGTCCGATCCATGAGGCCTTAGTTAAGAGTGGGGTAGTCGTCCCGGCTCCTGATTCTCCCTGTAATTCACCGATATTCCAATTGAAAAAGTCAACTGTAGGTTGGCGTTTCATTCATTATTTCCGTCTGGTAAATGAGTCTGTCTTTCCAAGAGCACCTGTTGTTCCTAATCCAGTAACCATTTTGTCTCAGGTACCACCGGAGACACAGTGGTTCAGCGCGATTGATCTCACAAATGCTTTTTATAGTGTCCCCATAGACCCCAATTCACAATTTTGGTTGACATATTCATTTGGGGGGCATAAGTACAAATTCACACAAATGGCTATGGGTTATGTTGGGAAACCTGCTGTGTATTCTGAAGAACTATCTAGGAATCTAGAAGGCTGGATTCCCAGCAAAGGTAGTGTGTTGATCCTCTTTGTAGATCATCTGTTAATCTGTGGGAAAACTGAGGAATCTTTGCGTGCAGATACTGTCTTTGTTAAAATATCTTGCAGAGAATGGACACAAGGCAGCAAAGTCAAAACTCCAGCGGGTAAGAAAGAAAAGTCACATGTCTAGGTCATAGGTGACCCTGCAAGGCCGCAGTTTGAATAATAATCTACTGTTGGCCATTCAGCAATTCCTAAATCTGTCAACAAAAAGCAAAAGATGTGCCTGTTAGGGGTAGATAAGGACTACCAGATCTGTTAAGCTGGACTCTGAATGGAGAACAGTACTTGTGTACACCCAAGAATCTTTGCTAGCATCTTTTCCCTGTCTGGGATGACATAACCATAACAAACTTTTTTCTCTTTATGTCTCAGAGAGAGACAGCTTCATGTGTGTAGTTCTTACACAGGACCATAGAGGAAAGCAGATTTTGATGGGGTTATTACTCAAAAGGCTTGGATGCTGTGGCTCGAAGTCTCATTGCGTGTCTGCGTTCTGTGGTTTGTATGTCCCGCTTGATGTAACATTTCACACGCAGTACATGCACTACTTATCAAGCCAAGACAGCATTTCTTCACAGATTGCATTCTCCAGTATCAAAATGTCTGCTGACGATGCTACATGCTAATCTAGAGTGCTGCATCGCACTGTTGTTTCATCTACTCTTAATGCCGTCTCTTTCATAGAGGGAGATCCTTATGATTGGGTAAAGGTAGGGGAGTTCTCATGTGAACTGAGACCGGATCTCACTGACATTGCTTATGAGAATGCTGATAATCTGTTCTTTGTTGATGGTTCAGTGCAGCGCTCACAGAAGGGGTGAGCCTATGGACCAATCACTCACAACGAGACCGGAGAGTGGACGCTGGACATCTTTTGCCAGAAGAGGCCGAGTTGTATACGCTCACTCGAGCGTGTGGACTCTCCTTGGGTAAAACACTGGTCGTTATACCAATTATGCCATGTCTATGCTGGTCATATAACTTTAATTCCTTATGGAGTCAGAGGGTTTTTTCACATTTACTGGGAAGCCAGTGGGCAATCATGCCCTTGTGAAAAAACATATTGGCTGCCATCCAACTTTCTCCCTTATCAACTCTACTCATTTGCTCTCCAGGATGTCTCCTTGCTTCAACAAGGGGCTGATGCTCCAAAGGGAGGGGGGGTAGAAAGGGCAGTCATAACATTGGGAGAGCCCATCCACCCCGAAATGCCCATAGTATGTGTATAATTAATAAATTATAGGAAAGCTGACAGTTAAATTGTCGAATATTAGTAGAAAGCCATACTTCTTGAGGTTTCATTACATAACAAATTCATTTTAAGACTTATGACATTTGCTTACATTTTTGAGTATTGTTTCTGAGTCAGACTAATTTAGTTTGAGAGTGCCAGAGTTGTTTTACGTTTAGTTTGAACACTATCAGATGTCACCATTATCTGTTTTTTGTTTGACTTTGTTAGGGACATTCGGCCATGGGTTGTTTTGATTTGTCTACAGTGAATGTTTTATTTTCATGTAAAATTGAACTGCAGGCTTACTAAGAATATACATTGATGAAATAATAGCCAAAGGTTGTTATATGTCACTAATAAGTGTCTTTTTTTTCTTCTCAAGATAGAAGGTAGTTAAGCCTCTGGACACCTGGGACTTGATCAATCCTGGGCTTCCAGAAATGTCTGTTATTTTTGAAGGTGTGCTATTTAGCACTATTTACAAGAATTATCGGAAGCAAGTTGCCATAAGTTAATTGAAAATCCAAATTAACCACTTTGGTTTGCTTAAAATTGGAATAAGATATACTCATGCCTAGGTGTCACCGACTCCTCTCTGTATTGGAATTGGTGGTGCACACACCTTTTCCTGAAATAGAGACGAGCCCAGACTTTTACAGGCTAAGAGTACAACAAATTGTGACTGAATAATGCTAATTCGAGTCTCCCTGAAGGAGAATGAAATTGCTGCAAGGGTCAAGAATATTGGTGTAAAACCATTTTCATGTCAATGCCTATACTGGGTTGTGTAGCTTTTTGTTTCTTGTCTTTGGTTTTCAGAAGCTTTTACAGCTTCTTCAGAAGCCATTGTATCTGTGAGTAACACATCACAAGTTTTAATATTTAGGCTGATATTAATATTAATTGTCTGATGCAGCCACTTGTTCAGTTCTGTACTATTGTGACTTAAGTTACAAATCAGATTATAGAGGGAGCTGAAATAAGCCTCTAAGTCTTGGACTTTGACTGTCCATAATGGCTCTGATTCTCCTCTACTACACCATTGGGGATTGATGATTTTCCAGCTAATGGAAATATCCTTTTTCCAAGTTCTTAGTTCCTCCCAACATTCTGGACAAACAACGGCTGAGTACTGTTTTGTCATTTTGACAGATTCACAATTGTTTTCTGATTTTGATTAAATATAGTGTCTTAAGAACTCATATTGAATCAATGGGGAGTATACTTTATATATATATATATACATTGCATCATCAGAAACAATTTGTATAAGTGTTTGAACTCATCTGTATGCTTGTGCTAGGCACATCTTCTGTTGAGCTGTTGAACGCAAAGATGACTGCCACACTGCATGTTTGGTTCCTCCTGTATGCTTGGTTTTCTGTTCCTGATTAGGAGAAACATTCCCAGTGGACGCAGACATTGGGGGAAGTTCCACAGAGGGGACAGGGAGGTCCAACCCGAAGACATTAAACCACGACAATGAAGGAGACATGGGAAATCATTTCCATGGTTGAACTATTGTATTTTCTCAAGACTTTCCATTTCCAGGCTTGTGAGACACAGCAGACTATACCAGTGCCACAAACGTCAACAAAGATGCTGGGACTGGTGAAGCAGTTCAGGCACAAAAGGGGACACTCCGAGCTAGACGGAGCCTGTTAACAACCAACACAGCGGAAAGAGGCCAAAGAGGCCAATTGCTGGGTTCACCTGTCCCACTGCGAGCCAGCCTGGTGTCCAGAAGGCCAAACACCAGAGACAGAAGGAACATCCAGCCCCAGCATGGAGGACTGAGACAGGTAGTATTATCTATGAAAGTGTCTTGTTTTTCATTCTCTGTTCTCTGATTCCAGGAGAGAGTTCTCACCTGCAGCTGGCGTCTTGAGGCCATGAGATACTACCGCCACCGATGGGTGACGCTGTTCGCGGGACAATGGATAAAAAGATCCACAGGGTTCACTCCAAGAGAGCTGAGAAAGATCGACTGGCTGAAAAGATCTTGCAGATTACTGCCAACGGGCGGCAATCACAACGAGGTTTCTAACCTCTGCCAGACCTCATACACATGCACACACAAACTTTTTCTGCCCTTTTCATGACATTTCACTCAAGTTTGATGTGACCCAGTGACAATCATTGAGTCACCACGCACTCAGAGACTGTTCCAGATGCCAACAAGCGAAAGCGAATGATTATGGCGTGGGAACACCAATTCTAACTTTTAATGACATATTTAGTAAACCACAAACGGCATTTGAAATTATGTAATAAAATGTGAATTTACATTATCGCGACCGGCTTTTAGACGCTTTACTGTTGCGCGCAATTTAGAACTTCATCATTCAGTTTAGCTAGACTGCATTGCATAAGATAGTTACGGTTAAAATCAGTCACTGCCTTCTTGTTGCGCAGGCCGGGCGCCGCGTAAGCCTACTGTTCAAGTGGTTGCTTAATTATGTGTAGAAGTGTGCATATAAACCAGAGCCATTTATGTTAATTCCCCTTAGGAGTCAGGACTAAAACATTGACGAAGATTTGACTAAAACGAAAACTTACTAACACTGACTAAATCTTATCTATAATGAAACAAAATGAA
>JAPMUY010003513.1:0-7500 GCA_026901105.3 Galaxias olidus
AATATATAAATATAAATGTTAATTGTTTATTTTTTATCAATTCATTAAATACAAAGTGTAAAACGCATGCACAGTACTGTATAACCCCACGTCACATTTTCCATGCCAGTCCTCCCTTTTCAATAATGATGTTCTGTTCTTCCCTCCATCCTCCTCTCCCCCCTCCTCCTCCCTGTCTCCAGGTGAGCGTGGAGGTCCTGGTGGAGTACCCCTTCTTCGTCTTCGGCCAGGGCTGGTCGTCCTGCTGCCCGGACCGGACCACCCAGCTGCTGGAGCTGCCGTGCACTAAGCTGTCGGTGGGCGACGTCTGCATCTCCCTGACCCTGAAGAACCTGAGGAACGGCTCCCTGAAGAAGGCCCAGTCCCTGGAGCTCAGCGCCCCCGCCAGCCCCGCCTCCAGCCCCCGACACGGAGGGCACCTCAAACCCCCCAGACCCGGCTCAGGACTACCAACCCCCCGCAGCGGCGGGGGAGGAGGAGGAGAAGGAGGAAGCTCCAGGCCAGGAGGGGAGCAGGAGAATGGCCTCGGCCAGCGAGGGAGTGCCGGCAGTGGGGGAAGCGGTGGAGGAGGAGGGGCCACCAACCCCGAAAACGGGGAGCTCAGGGTCGGAGAGGGCAAGTCGGAGTCCGCCGTCTGTCGGCCGGCGGGGGGCCGCAAGAGGAGGTGGTCGGCCCCCGAGGGCCGGCAGGTGGAGAAAGCGGAGGAGGAGCCCCCGATGACGCTGCCCAGACCCTCCTTCCTCACGCAGGACATCAAGATCAGCATGGAGGGGCGCTCCAGCGTGGGGAAGTGAAGGCTGCCTGGAATGTTCCACAACCAGGAGCGGAGAGGAAAGAATACAAACGAAACAAACAAAATATATATATACATATATATAACAAATGCCCAACGTTAATGTTCTTTTGCGATGATGTTTTTCTTTTTTTTTCTTTTACATCTGGAATATTGTACTGTAAACATGGAAATTGACCTTAATGTCGTTTTACCCTCACATAAAAATCAGAGTAGCTTTTAACACGTTGTAATTGTAATCTAGTGTCACGCAAGCAAAAGCGAAGCCATTGTCCAGGGGTTCCACGGAGTAATCCTTGAGGTGTTACGAGGAGGTATGCTGTAAGAGTGTGTTGGCGATGGTGTGGCACTGAGTGGTGCTGTGTGATGTTTCACCTGAGCTGACCGCCGTTCAGAACGAGAGGGTTCGTTCAGAGGTCAAACCAGTCAAACGGGGTTGGTGGGGAGCAGCGTCGGTATGATGTCAGCCCATCCAGAGCCGGCTAGATTGATAGGATCAGTGGGCATTAGACACATGGACCTATGGTTTATGATGAGTTATTGAATGAAACACCTTTTTCTATCCCCTATTCAATTGAGTAACGATGTTATTCATGGTGGTGGACCTGACAGAGCGATCTCATCAGACAGCACCAGTGTGCCACACCAAACAGGGAACTCTGCCTTTTGCTGAAAGTCAACTTTATATTGTTTTTGAACATATATATTTTTTTTTTTTCGCAGTTTTTGTCTTTTTAGTTTGACCTTTTAATTGTTTTCCATCTCTACTTTTTAAGAAACTCTTTCGCAAAATGGGAGATGTGTTTTTGTTTTTTTAAACTCGTGTCGATTGTCTAATCGTTGAGTAGGGGTCATTAGGAAGGTGTTTAGGTTCAGTGGGTTAGTACATGTAACATACCAAAACCTAACTCATGCGTTTAAAGAGACACTGAGTTGAAATTCATTCAACGTGAGAAGCTGACAACACCTCATCAACAGCCCTCTGATGTCATACAGAGAGAGAGAGAGAGAGAGAGAGAGAGAGATAGAGAGAGAGGGAGTAAAAGAGAACAAAAAAGAAAGAATGACCCTGCATGTCAGGTTGTGAACAAACAACTGTATTGCTCTCACACAGCTGACATGACTCTTTTTGACTTTAGTTCTCCATCTTTGTCGCTATACCGTAACACAGTACTGTATGTCTTATTTTTATCTTTATCTTTCAACGAGAGGGGAAAGTGGCAGCAGCACTTTGGAAAGGTGAGAGAGGCAGAGGAGTTAGGGTAGACGGCTAACGCCTCGATTCGTTTTGTTAATAGGAACGGCAATGTATTTGGCAGGATGGAGAGTGAGAGTGAGAGAGAGAGAGAGAGAGAGAGAGAGAGAGAGAGAGAGAGAGAGAGAGAGAGAGAGAGAGAGAGAGAGAGAGAGAGAGAGAGAGAGAGAGAGAGAGAGAGAGAGGAAATCAAATCAAAAGGACTTAAAAGATGACTACAAGATATATTTTGCTCAAATCAAACAATGCTCAGAATGTGAGAAGGTCTGAAAGACTTCGGACAATGTGAGTTAAATCTAAAAGATCTGGGAAAAGCACGGGAATCCTCATTTTTTGAGATGAGATGGTTATACAAATTATATTTCGACGCGAGAAGAGAAGAAAGCTGAGGCCACACGTGTATGAAGGGTGTCCAGTATACATTAATGTAGTATGTTTGTCATGTATGGCTGTACCCTGGAGTTTTGCTTTGGACTTGGGTGCGTGCACACGCCAACACAAACACACAGTATATGAGCTGCACATGCCTATCGCAGCCTATCAGACGGAAGACGACGCCAAAAAAGAGTCATCAGTCAACACTGTGGTTTACTTATCGCTTAACATTCTCCTCCGTACAATACCACGCTTCAATAGTCAACAATAACAACACCACACATATTCCCGCCACGCCAATAGTAGCAAATGTGATTTGCGATAAGTGCTCTGTGGTGTGTGTTTGTGTGTGTGTGTGTGTGTGTGTGTGTGTGTGTGTGTGTGTGTGTGTGTGTGTGTGTGTGTGTGTGTGTGTGTGTGTGCGCGTGTTTATGTATGAGAGTTCGAATACTGTATGTTTAAAGAAAAAAAAAATAGATGTACTCATATGATATAGATTGAGGTTAAATGTCCAGTGTTTCTACTTGGAGTTACTACTTCTTGCAATTTGCACATGAGAGGGAGGAGTTGAGATGGAGACAGGACTTTGGGTTGCTTCCAGCACACAGCTCTAATCCCTGGACAATACGCACTTTGAGAAGGGGCATGCAACGATTGTGAAGGAAAGATAGTTTTTGAGTTTTTATTTCTTGGTCCTAGAACAAAGTGTGTATGGTTGTTGGAGAAAAGGGTTTGTTTCTGAACACGGCCTGTTTAGTTGTTTTTGTAGTTTTTTTTTTGTTTTAGTTTTTTTGGGTTTTTGTATTTTAGCCAGAATGCACACAGTGAGTTTAAACCACACTTCACTTAAATGTAGCAGTTACCTCAACAAGTGTGCTCGTCTGGTTGGCTCATACGCTTCTAGCTCTGCACTTCCTAACTGCCTAACTGCTGTCACTCATCCCCGTGGTACAGCCAAGTCCAGTGCAATAACCACCAGGTTTGGTTGAGAGGTGTTTGGTGTGTGTGTGTATAATGATATGTCTGTTTCAACCGGGCCAATAACCTGCCCTGTGAGCAGGCTAAAACCTTCTATTGGAGTAATGTCCATCTAGTCTACCTGCTTCAAATTCACAATTCTACATAGTTAGCATAGATCTGAGCGACACACCTGTCTCTATGGCAACCCAACGTAGGTGGGCGGGGCCTTCAGCATGCACACCTGTTGAGCTTTCTGATTGTATTCAGGTGTATGTTTTTTAAGATACTGGAGGGAGTAGCAGAAAATACGATTTGGTTGGAAGTTGTCTCTAAAATATATATTATGGGATAATTTCTAAAGTATCCCACTAATGGTTTTTGGGTAATGTCACACTT
Source organism: Galaxias olidus (assembly GCA_026901105.3). Classification (NCBI taxonomy): domain Eukaryota; kingdom Metazoa; phylum Chordata; class Actinopteri; order Galaxiiformes; family Galaxiidae; genus Galaxias; species Galaxias olidus. The sequence goes on from JAPMUY010003513.1 coordinate 3,780, forward strand.
TAGTATGCTGATCCTACTGTTGTGTTAATAAAGGCTAAACCCCTTGTCTTGGGTGGGGCAGATGTGGGCGGTTTCTTGGATGGCGGGGGTGGATGTTTGTGTTGAGATGGATGGATGGATGGATGGAGGGTGGTGGTGGGCTGAAGAGGTGACACCCCGTTTAGGATTTGAAAATGCTTTATTTTTTTAATAATAAAAACAGGGTTTCTCAGATCAACACAATGGCAATGCATTTTTCATTTATTTCTCGTTCCATTATGTTGCTATGAGCTAGCGGTAGTAGTAGTAGTTGTAGTGCTAGCGTGAGTGTGCGTATGTATGGGCTTTATGGTGTGAATCTGTACTGTATGTACGTTTTTTTTTTTCTTCCTTTGTGGTTTTATCTGCGTTTTGTCTGACCCCCCTCCTCTTGTGTCTCCAAGACAACAGAGGCTCAACCAATCACACACCTTCACTGTCCCTCAAACTCGTTCAGGTAAAACGTGGTGATTAGAATCCACGATGTTCTTCAGATAGCAATACCTTTGCACTGCAGCAGTGCTGAGGATCACAATCATATCAATACAGGACAGCTTCAGGCAATAACACCTTTAAGAGTTTCCTATTATCGGAGCAGAACGATTCAAAGGAATGGCCTCACTCAAACACACTTTCTTTCTTTTTTTTTAACAACGGTTGTGCACATTTAAACGATCTGTGTTGTCTCACAAGCCTCGGAGTTTAGCCTCTTCTTTGGAGGTAATCGTTGTCCCCTTTCAGCCACTGTAGGGTGAATTGTTTCAGGTGATCCAGACCCAGTTGGCAGTTTCTTCAGGGAGTCTCATGTTATATATATATATATATATATATATATATATATATATATATATATATATATATATATATATATATATATATATATATGCAGTAAGAGGCCGCAACCCATACAACCTCCTCTGTCTCAGCAAACCAGCATCAGGAAACTGTTGGCTCAGTTAAGGTGCGCGTGATATAGCATTCCTTGCACACCGGGTTTGCAGGGTTTCACTCGTACAAGTAAGATACTATGTCTGCTTATGAATAAATCAGCGCACCCATAGTAACAGTTTTGACCATGCCTTGTTGCCACAATGTTTCCTGTAGTGAGTGACCTCGTTAACCTTCTTTCAGGTACCCAATCAGAGCCAGACAAGCCTCACAGGCCCCGCCCCTAAACGGGGGCATAGCAACCTGTTCACCCTTAGCAACCGCTAGCTACCTTCTGTGTGGCCTGGCCTGTGTGATTGTGTGATCGCCCCAGCCAACCCTAACATTGTCTGTTATAATTGTATTATAATGCCCCCCCCCCTCCCAAAAAAAAATACTTTTGTTAAATTTGCACTCTCTTCCAATGATAGATGAAAACAGAGTCATGGTTTTTTCATACCGATGGAAATTCCGCAGTGCACGTGTACACACAATATGAGTCGTGGGCTGTTGGTGGAGCCACTGTAGTCCCATGCATGGGGTAAGGCAGTGATGAGATGAGGAGACGGTAAAACGGGTATGGTTCATAGTCTCAGGAGGAGGTCTGGGGCCTAACGTTTACCTAGCGTTACCGTTTGAACGTGCCATCCAGGGAGACTGGTGTGAAAGCACACGGAAAGAGAGAGGAAACGCTGAAATACCAGCCCTTCACGACGGCCACCCTAACGGTGAGGCAGCGCCATCAGAAAGCTGCAGCAACCTGCACAAGCTGTTCGTTTTTTTTTTGCTTCCCCCGTTTTATTTGGGGGGGGGGGTGGTTGCAGGACGTTTCCCTGCCTTTGCCCCATGGGCTATGCAGCAACATGCAATACTCACACCTTTCTGTTGTTCCCCCTGTTCGCCGTGCCAAGTGTTTGCAGTCCCCTATGCGGAATCCGTGTCCTTTGACCTTTTACTCTGAGTTGGATGGAGTCTTTCTCTACCATACCGTGACGTCTCTGCAGGAAACACCATTAGCATATGATGAGGAGACGAGACGTGACGTTTGAAGTGACCATACACAAAACCTTTTGGAGAGATAGTCCCCCTCACCTGAATGCGTGGCCTTCAAGTCCCATTTTAAATTGTGCGTCTGTGTGCGCTGTGTGTTTGTGCGCACGTTCGTGCAAACATTTGTGGGTGTGTGTGTGTGTGTGTGTGTGTAGTGTTTTCTCCTATGTTGTTTATTAGATACCTGTTGACCCTGGAAAAAGGTGTTTAGTGAGAAAAACAGGAAAACCCGTCATTGGTGGGGACCACTTTTGTAAAAGACAACCAACAAAGATGCACATGTAAGTAGACGTAAAAGCCTTGATGATGTTTCAGCACTTTGGAGTCCTAGAGAGGGCTTGATCGCACCCCCTCCTCGGACCAAGTCCCTCTCTAGGTGTAACAGTCATTTAACACAGACAGAGAGAATGAAAGCTGGTGACAGAGAGCGAAAGAGAGAGAGAGAGAGAGAGAGAGATTGAGAAGTTTAGGAAGAGAAATAGGTAGTTTGGATAATTTCGTTTTTGCACATTGTCTCCCCGTTAGTTAGTGTTCTTTGTCCATGCTCCATCTTGTCCCCGCTTATCAACCCGTTCTTGGGTCCAACGGGTTGAGGCGCCGGGCAGTTCCCCTGGTTCTCATTCAGCCCCGGGAGAACCGTTTCTCATGGACCTTACCCCTTTTTCGTTTTCTGTCGTGTTTTGTTTTGGTTCCAAAACACCCCCTTTCTTTTTTTTCTACACTAAAGAGACATTGTCGCTCAGTGCTCTGTGGCTCTGTGGTTTTCAAACCATGTGAAGGAACCAAATATTCTTTGCGTTAATCTTTGGTTTAGGAGCTTTTTTTTGTGTGTACGTGTCTCCTTTGTAGCACTCAATATAATGTCTGGGGACTTGAACCTATGTAGAGAATGTGTCATTGTTGAATTTTGTGACGAGCTTTCTCATTGGAGGAACACCGCTGATTTTTATTTTTTTGCTTATTTACTTGCACAACAAAAGAGACAAATAAAATGAATGTTGGTGTGTGAGCTTCAACCTTTCGGAAAAGAAAAAGGCATTTGTGTTCTTGTTTCTTGATACGTTGATGTTTGTGTTTTTATTTTGCAAAAAAAAAAATGTTTGTTGGCACTTTGTTGGGTGTTTGAAACTAAACGGAATTCAATCAGAATTCCTTATGTTCAAACTGGACTGTTGTTTCACGTCTTGTCCATATCCAAACCGCTGGATACGTTACTCAGGCAGAGGGAGAGAGAGAGGAAAAGAGAGAATGAGAGAGAGAGAGAGAGAGAGAGAGAGAGAGAGAGAGAGAGAGAGAGAGAGAGAGAGAGAGAGAGAGAGAGAGAGAGAGAGAGTGAGTGAGAGAGAGAGAGAGAGAGAGAGAGAGAGCAAGAGAGAGAGGGAGAGCGAGAGAGAAAGAGAGAGAATGAGTGTGAGAGAGAGAGCGAGAGAAGAAGACAATGACTTCTACAAATTCACACAACTGTTTGGTAACTTGTACCCCAATGCATTTATGTTGGTGGGCTGTTTGATATGGTTTATGATGTTATGTTAATCAATATTATTGAATACAAATCATGACGATTGGTATGCTTCTGTTTTGAATTGTGGAGATAGCTGTGGTGTGCGTTCTACAGTACGGAAGCGCCGCTGTCCTCCTAAAGACATCCACAAACCATGGCTTCGAGAGGGGTTGACTCTTGTATGTGATGACCTTTAACCTCACTCGCCACGGCTCCACGTGACCG